>LPNX010024558.1:147448-223466 GCA_001517045.1 Pseudotsuga menziesii | reverse complement strand
CTACTCAGAGCTAGTCCTTTTTCATACTAGATGAGTCTTCTCAAAGCTAGTCCTTTTTCATACTAGATGAGGCATCACAGAGCTGGTCCTTTTTCATACAAGATGAGACATCACAGAGCTGGTCCTTTTTCATACCAGATGAGGCATCACAGAGCTGGTCCTTTTTCATACAAGATGAGACATCACAGAGCTGGTCCTTTTTCATACCAGATGTGGTAGCTACTTAGAGCGAGTCCTTTTTCATACGAGATGAGCCTTCTCAAAGCTAGTCCTTTGTCATACTAGATGAGGCATCTACACAAAGCTATTCATTTTTCATACTAGATGTGTCTTCACAGAGCTAGCCCTTTTTCATACTGGATGTGCCATCTACATAGAGCTAGTCCTTTTTCATACTAGATGTGTCTTCACAGAGCCAGCCCTTTTTTATGCTGGATGTGCTATCTACATAGAGCTAGTCCTTTTTCATACTAGATGTGTCTTCACAAAGCCAACCCTTTTTCATGTTGGATGTGGCATCCGCATATACCTGACAATGGAAGGAACCAATCCTCTCACCATGTCAAAATGGCACAACACTTACATCTGATCATGGAAGGAACCAATCCTCTCACCATGTCAGAAGGGCTCAACACGAACACATCACTTCCTCTTGGGAGGAACCTCGATCTGGAGAACACCAAGATTCTCCCTAAAGTACTCAAACTTCACCCTAGCCAATGGCTTAGTCAACATATCAGCTATATGTTCATCCGTCGCAACATACTGGAGCTTCACTGCTCCTCTCTGCACCATATCCCTGATATAGTGATACTTGATCTCAATATGCTTCGACTTCTCATGGAATACTGGATTCTCTAACAACTTTACACAACTTTGGTTGTCACAGTATATACAAGTAGCATCTAGCTGGAGATCAAATAAATCAGACAGTAGCTTACTCAGCCATACTGCCTCACAACTAGCTGAACAGGATGCAACATACTCTGCTTCAGCTGTACTCAGTGCCACACAGGATTGCTTCCTGCTAAACGATGAGATCACACTTGATCCCATATTGAAGCAACACCCTGAAGTGCTCTTCCTATAGATGGCACTGCCTGCTCAATCTGAATCAACATAGCCCTCCAGGTTAATCCTTTGATCAGCCTTATACTTGAGCCCATAATCAACCGTACCCTTCAGGTACCTCAGAATATGCTTTGTAGTAGTCAAGTGAACATGTCTCGGATCTGTCAAGTATTGGCTCAAGGTGTTCACAGCAAAGCAAATATCTGGTCTCGTGTTCGTTAGGTACATCAAGGATCCAATCATCTGACGATACATCTTGGCATCAACTGTCTCTGATGAAGCATCACTCAATAGCTTCAGGTTTGATGCCATAGGTGTGGTTAATGTCTTGCAATCCATCATCCCAAATCTCTTTAGGATCTCTACTGCATACTTTCCTTGTCCAAGAAAGATTCCATCTGTAGTCTGCCACACCTCCATACCTAGGAAATAATGCATCATTCCCAAGTCCTTCATCTCGAACTTAGCAGCAAGCTTTGTCTTCATATTAGCAATCAACCCATCCATACCTGTCACAAACAGATCATCTACGTATAGTAGAAGTATCACCGGGTTTCCATCTTCCACCTTGTAGTAAAGGTTGGAATCTGCTTTACTCTTGGTAAAGCCCAAACTGGATAGAAAGCTGTCAATTCTACCCTACCATGTCCTGGGTGCCTGTTTTAAACCGTACAGGGATTTCTTCAGTCTACACACATGAGACTCCTTGTCATGTGTCTCAAAACCGAGTGGCTGCTCCACATACACTTCCTCTTCTACTACACCATTCAAGAAAGTAGTCTTGACATCCATTTGATGTATCTTCCATTTCATCACTGCAGCCAGAGCAAGTACTGATCTGATGGAAGTGTATCTAGCTACAGGTGCAAAGGTTTCTTCACAGTCTATTCCTTCTTTCTGAGAGAAACCCCGAGCCACAAATATTTCTTTATACTTTTCAATGCTACCGTCTGCAGCATGCTTGATCTTGTAGATCCATTTGGAAGTTACAACTGACTTCCCTTCTGGTCTTGGGACAACATCCCAAACATCATTCTTCATGATCGATTGATACTCTTCGATCATCACATCCTTCCATTCTTTCCGTTCTGCCGCTTCTTCATATTTGGAAGGTTCTTTATCAATGAAGTCACATAGTAAAGTTACATAACTGGAACAGGATCTGGTCCTCTTTCTTTCTCTAAGATTCTCTTCTGGAACCCCATATCTTTCCGTACCTTGGATAATCTCTCGTACCCAAGCAAGTTTCCTCTTGTGAGGATTCTTCTCCTATGGTGGATCTATAGGTCTTTGTGGTTCTTCAAATTCTCGATCTTCTTCTTGAGTTTCTTCGTTCATGATTGTATCATGAATTCTGGGAGCTTTTGCTTCTTCAAGTTCTTCAGCAGGTTTCTTTCTGGATTTGATGTAGGCTGAATCTTCGTCAAATGTTACATCCCTGCTGATGTCAATCTTTTTGAACCTTGGGAAGTATATTCTGTAAGCCTTCGAGCTTTCAGAGTATCCCACAAATATACCCTTCTTTACTAAAGGATCTAATTTTGTTCTCTTCTCTTTTGGAATGTGTATG
The DNA here is from genome assembly GCA_001517045.1 of Pseudotsuga menziesii. NCBI lineage: Eukaryota > Viridiplantae > Streptophyta > Pinopsida > Pinales > Pinaceae > Pseudotsuga > Pseudotsuga menziesii. The sequence continues at coordinate 220,825 of LPNX010024558.1, read as the reverse complement.
TACACAGGACAGTCGAATATTCTGAGATGGCTGACTTCTGGTTTCTTGCTGAAGAAGACTTCTTTAGGAGTCTTGTTGTCGAGTACTCTGTGTGGAGTACGGTTCTGTACATACACTACTGTTCTGGCTGCTTCTGCCCAAAGATGCATTGGAAGATCTTGATCATGAAGCATAGCTCTTGCAGCTTCCATGATAGTTCTATTCTTCTTCTTTGCAACCCCATTCTGTTGTGGATTGTAAGGAGTGGACAACTCCCTCTTAATACATGAGTCCTTACATAGTTCCTTAAACTCATTTGAAGTGAATTCTCCACCATTGTCTGATCGAAAAGTCTTGATCTTCTTTTTAGTCTGGTTCTCGATCAAGCCTTTGAATTCCTTGAACTTGCTAAACACTTCATCTTTATTCTTCATGAAGTAAATCCATGTCTTCCTAGAAAATTCATCAATAAAAGAAACATAGTACACATACCCACTTAGTGAGCTTGATGACATTTGTCCGCATACATCGGAGTGGATGATTTCCAAGATTCCTTTTGCTTTGTTTCACTGCTTGGAAATGTCTTCTTTATGTTCTTTCCTTTCACACATCCTTTGCGGACCCCTTCATGTTTTGCTTGAATTTCTGGAAGACCTTCAACAGCTTTGCTTGCAAGTGTTAGTGCTCTGTGATGTACATGTGCAAGCCTTCTATGCCAAAGTTCATTTGGTTCTACTGTTTCATGAACCAAAGCTTGATTTGGTTGGCCCTTCAACTTGTATAGACCTCCTTCTTGTTCTCCAATCACGATTGCATCGTCAAAAGTCTTTCCCTTTGGCCACATAAGAACTTGGCCATCTACAAAAGCAACCCTCATTCCTTTTGCATCCAATGCAGATATGGAGAGGAGGTTCTTCTTTAGTCCTGGAACAAATAATACATTCTTCATCTTCAAAGATTTTCCAGAGTCTAATTTATAGAAGGATTCACCACTACCTTTTATTGGATACTGGTAGTCATCCCCAAGTTTCACCTTGTGAGGTGACTCATGTTTAGATATCTTCACAAATGATTATTTGAATCCCATCATGTGCTTGGAAGCACCACTGTCTATAAGCCAATCATTGCTTCCATGTGAAATAGTTCCTGTGAGAGTGGATATTAGAACATATTCATCCTCACTTGAAGAGTCATCACTCTCTTGTTTGATTCTCTTTGTGGAAGGTTCATCATCCTCTGCAGCATGGGCATGATGTCTTCTCTTGTTTCCCTTCTTCCTTAGATTTCTTTTGTTAGGGCAGAATTTGGATATGTGACCTTTCTCATCACATGTGTAACATCTAATAGTATTTAGATCTTTTCTAGAGTGTGAGATCTTACCTTTGGAGTGATAATTGCTCCTCCTATTTTTCTTGGGGTGAACTGTGAGAGCTTGATCTTCACTACCCATCTTCTCTTCTCAAGCTGCTATCCGGGATTCTTCTTGAGAGCATTCTTCCCATAGTCTGTTGAACTTGACTAACTTCTTTCTGGCATAGATTCCTTGAATGAAAGAGTCCCATGATCTAGGGAGACCATTCAAGGTGGTCATCACAATCTTTGCATTTTCCACTTCTTCATCTACTGCTTCTAGCTGCTCCTTGATCTGAGAAACCCTTGTAAAGTAAGACTGAATAGTCTCAGCATTCTAGATCTTCACATTCTTCAATTAGTTTCTCAAAGTCATGTTCCTATTTATGTTCTTCCCTTCAAACAATTTGGTTAGGGCATCAAACATAGCTTTAGGTGTCTTGAGGGAGGACACATGTGGTATGAGATGATCCTTGATAGAATCAGCAATGATTCTCTTTGCCATAACCAAATTCTTCTTATGCAAGGCCTTAACCTCATCTCCCTCTGGAACTGGAACCTCCTCATTGATATAGGAGTCCAACTCATTCTCTTCCAGGACCAGGGAGATCCTATACTTCCAAGCTTGGAAGTTATTAGCTCCCTCCAACAGTAGTGTTAGGTCCAAAACTGAAAAACCTCAGGATTGGATTCTGCTTCGACAGAAAGATGCGCACTAAGGAGGAGAGTTATTCCACCTTAATTTTTCTGAAAATATGTGGAGGAAGATCCACAAACTAGGAAGCCCTAGTTCCCGCAGCTGCACAGTGTCTTTTTTTCAGGTTAGCTCTAATACCATGTTAGAATTTCATCATTAAGCTAGCATTATATTAGGATCTTTACTGAGAGAATAACAAGCACAACAGTCAAACACAAGAGACAATGAACACAGTGTTTATCCTTGGTGAAACCATAAATGGCGAAAACCCCGCAACTTCATCAGAGATAGATTCAACACCAAAATAGAAAAGCCCCAAAACAATAAGTGATCTCCTGACAGTAGTAACCTTCTTCTTGTCTAGCCCCTGTGTCTTCTCCTTCCCCAACTATGCGCTACACTTGAGGGTGTATGAGTTGTGTGATAAATAGAGACTCCAGTTCTCTATTTATACTAATCCCGACATGACTAAAACCCTACCAGGGCCGACCTCTACTAGGACAGTCTAATAACCCTAGTGCCCCGGAACTGCGGGGACTTTAACCCTTAGACAATAGGAGGGTTACCCACAATGACTTGACATGACTTGTTTACATGATAGACCTTCCCGATAGGAACATCAGGGCATGACATAACTCAAGTACATCCTGGAATAAACATTGGGATACAATATATAAGAAATACAAGTGAAATACATTCCGAAGTTACATATACATCAACAAAAATAGGAAGTTGTATTTATAATTTCCTCTAATTTGATGTCTATCTGTTGGACTTTAAATATTTCTTTTTCTATCTGCAACTGCATTTGATGAATCTTCTTTCTAAGCATAAGAGCATGCTTCTTTAAAGGTTCAATATAAACCTTCTGCTCCATAGCTGACTTTAGTGAAGCTGCTAGTAAATTCTTTTGATCCTCCAAGGCTGCTATCTGAGTCTCATATATCTTAGCCTTCCCTTCTGCAGTGGTATTCTGCTCTTCCATCTTTGTCACTTTACCTTCCAATCTGCTCTTTTATTTATTCAATTCTTCAACCGATAATTGAAGATGATCTTTCTCCACCTCCAAACTCTGATATTTCTGATGTAGCTTCTCAAACTCTGCAGAGGTGTCCTAGGCATTCCTCTCTATATTTCCTACAAATATTTCCAAAACTTCTTTATCTGCCTGTAAATTTTGACATTCGGCTTTTGATACCTCAATTTCACTGATCATGTCCTCAAACTTTCCTTTCAAATTATAGCCTTCGCTCCTTTCCTTCTTCAAAGTCTCTTTTAGCTGTGTGAACTTTTCTCAAGACTTCTCTAGGTCCGTCATGATCCTATCCACATTTTCTTCAGTGGCTAGGGATAAATCTACCCAAGCCCTCGCTAGTAATCATGGATCTCTGTGTGTGCCATAAACTACTATTTTGTCAACCACCATTACTCGTGGTTTACCCCCAATGTTCACCTTCTTTTCAGTTCATTTGACAATTCTCTTTTTCTCCTTGTCATAAAAAAAGTGTTGAAATATGGCTCCTCCTCCCCTTCAGTAGGCATGAAAGGAATTAACTCAACTCCAGAAAATGACATAGAACCTTCTCCTACCACGCTACCAAAAGGAACAATGGGCTCTAATGGATCAATATCTGACTGCATCTATCCTTGATCAATCGGGTCTTGCTCTTCTTGAGTCCCTTCTCTCAGTCCTTTACCTACTTGTTTTGTTGGTTGTTTTCCCTTTTGGGAATATTCTCGTCTGAAACCCTCACTCTCTGCCTACTTTTTATGTATCTCATATTTCTCTTTTCTTTTCTTTTCTTCTTCATCCTTCTTAGTTGCTTCTTCAGCTGCTCGTTTCTTTTCTTCTTCTTTTGTTCTCAACCAGTTCTCTGCTTCATGTACAAGTCTGTTATCCTCCTCCTCTCTCTTCTTGCCTTTTCAATTTCTCCGTAGATTTTCCTTTACCACCCACATTTGTTATCTTTTGCTTGAATCTTTTTCTTAAGGTTGTCATGTTCTTAGCATTGTGGAAAGTCTCCTCATCTTTGTCCCAAAATTCTGTGTACTCTAAATGTACTCCAACTTCTTTGCAATAATCAGCTACTTTGTCCTTGGAGTCATTCCTATGATAATTCATTTCACCGAAGTGAAAGTATTCCAATTCCTTGACAAACTCTACTGCATTCTTTACCCTTGAAAATTTGTAACCTCCAACAAAAAAGGGCATCATGGGATATACTTCCTTTTTGTGTTCAAAAAGGAAATTCCCTACTCCATCAATATATAACTGTCTAAAAGCTTCTTTATGGATTACATAATTAGTAGCATATCTCGAGAGCAGAGAAGGGGCCCTTGAACCACCATACATTCTTACATATAAGCCATCCTATGTTAGATAATAACTTTCATATTCTTGCATGACCTTGAAAGCTTCTTCTGACATGCAATTGCATTCTACCAAGAAAATCAAAGTGTATAAAGGCATGATGAAATGCTCACATATCTCCTTATAATAGCTGTAATATTTGTGAGCCCAAAACAATTTATAAGATGCATACACTGGAGCTCGGTCCTTATCCCAATAGCACTTTAATGGAGGGAAGGGCTGAGTGCACAAAATGCAATAGATCAAAATAGAACTCATGTAAAATTCAAACTTCTTTTGGGATACTCCTCCCAATGCTGCACTTACGCATGCCGATAGGATGTTGGATACTATGCTTTCCCAGTTAAAAATGGTCCCTTGTGTAGCAACATAATAAATAACAGGTATCCAACCCAGCTTAAAACTTTTCCCATTAGCTCTTCCAAAAATTATGTTCAGCATCAAAACAATGAATCTATATGGAGTATGGAGAGTCGATGTCTCATATTGTCCAGAAGGCCTTGTCCTGAAATTTATGCCCGGGATCATCATTTTCTTCACTATCTCTACCATGTCCAAACCTAAATCCTTTAACCAGCCTTCAATTAGATAAGTCTATGGTGATGGTAGATAATATGCCATGGACACATAAGCAGGGTTGTATGCGGCATAACCTTGCTTCTTGGTATTTTCTAGGATAATCCTTGTTACATTTGCCCTGGGTATAATCCAACCTATCATTTCCGAACATGGAAAAAGCTCAGGCCGGGTAGCCACTTTCATCAGGGCTGATCTTTTAATGTTAGCATATATGGGCATATCCTCAAAATCAGCATCAGGGATACTCTGGCTGGAAATCATCCTATATACCTCTCCCCACTTATATTCTGGCTCAACCCCAGTAGTAGATTTAATATCTTCATAGATTACTTCCACTCTGGTTATCACCTCCACTTCAGGTTCCTCCTCAGATGCTTGGGATTTCTTCTTTTGTTTTCTCGGCATATTGCCGTGTTGATCATTTTCCTGTAGCCATTACACAACAAGATCTCAGTCTATTTATCTCTAGCAATCAGTTGTAATGAGAAAACAATAAAGCAACCAAATATTACCATTTCATCTATATGCATATTGAAAATTATTATTATCCCACAGTTCCTCTGAATGAGAGACTTCTTAAACAAAATGACTTGCAAAATATTTCTGCCCCCAAACCTGCTAAAACTCTACTAGCTTCAACCCTAATCTCTTTCGGCTTCCTAAATATATATGGGTATCTCGCATGAGGCAACAACTCACACCACTGTTTGTTTAAATAGAAAACCCCAAACCCCTATCAAACTCATAGTCCTCATGCATCCCATGGAAAATTTCTGTCAAAGGAGACATGGCCGAGCGAATCAAGCTTTAAAACGAAGCACATAAGAACAAGGCGGTGTAGACGGTGAAACTCTCGTCTGCACAAAGCCCTAGCCTTCCGCATAACTATCACAGGTGCACTCAATGGATGCACAGCAACGTAGATGGAAAAACCTAACCGACCCAACATAAAAACGCTCATACATAAGCATGCCACACTCAAGATAAAGAAAACTTACCGTAGGAAAAAACATAGGCAAGCATACAATCCTATTCTCCTGTGGGAAACCTAACCCTACCTACCTTGGCGGTTTATAACAACAAAAATTCAAGCAAAAACCCAAAATCATGGATGAATCCTACCTAGCAAGCGTAGTGGCAAACGATCTGGACAAAGGATGACTACCACAGGTGTAGAAGAGCTTGGTAGCTGCGCACACAATACTGGATGGTTCCACAGTGAAAATGACAAGTAATAAGCTCAAAAATACGTTATATAAACCTCGACTGAGAGTAGAAAACTAACCTGGTGAGAAAACCTTTTAACCATCATTAGAAGACTAACTCCAAAGGAAAACAATAGTGTTGGTTGCAATTCACTCTATTTATCCGGTATATCGAACGAGAAAGTCACACCGAAAAATGGAGGCACTGGCTTCTTCGATATCGGAGGGAACAATACAAAGTTTCGGATCAAGTATCAACTAACGCTCTACAACGTTGGAAGGCGGAGGGACTAAAAACTCCGGTTCGATCCAAAAAACATAACTGATAGCAAGATTGCCCCTTTAATCGGTCATCGGAAAAGGATAGTTGAAGGAACATCCAATCCATCGGATATGCTTGATACTAAAACGCCTAAACCTCCACAAACCATCCCCGAGAGGATAGACAAACTCACTCCTGATACAACGACTTAGACCTTGGAAGGATTCTGATAAACACATCGAAAAGATAAAGGACCGTACCTCTGCAACGTAGGATGACTAGGCAACTAAGCATCCGATATCGGAAGGCTAGTTAACTAAGCATTCAATATGGGCATGCAAAAGGACTAAGTTTTTTCAAAAAACTACTAAACCCTGGGTAAACCTTGGTAGAAATAAAACATCCCTAGGCCATCTATATACTAAAAAATAAAAAGGGGGGACCCTAAAAATCAAATTCTTCGAGGACAAAAGTTGCAGCTACAACAATTGGCGACTACCTGGTGAACACAGATCTCTGAACAACTTATCCTTTGATACTATAGACTGTTTCGGTGATATCATTTTATTAGGTTTCTTCAATATATTTGGATTCCAAAATGCAAGATTTATGAACTTTAGTCATTGATCATAGTCCAAGTTTAAGAAGGGGAACCAGGAGTTCAAAGTATGGATAACTCTTCTGAGGCTGAAGATATGAGTTTTATTTTACCTCTGCCTTTGGATGGCTTCCAACTTAGACACCACAGTATCGTAACGTATGGTAAACATATATATCTGTTTGTTACTCATCCCCATGCCAATTTGCACCTTTTTATGCTTCTAGACTTTAGTCCTTTTGGGTCCTCCTGATTGCTTTCTTTCTGAATTTTAATTCAGGATCATCTATCCATAGTGTCCTTTTGTGTGAGAGATATTTAATTTTAACTCACCGACAGAGAAGAACTTTGGAAATCTCATTCATATTGATGTGGTTCAGCATGTGTTTTTGATACATATTGCTTTTTAGGAGATTTTGACTCTTATTTTCCTTTTGGCTTTCAATTTATGGCATGGGATCATTTAAATATAATACCATGTTTACCTTTCTTCCTTTCCATGGGTCTTTTGATGTTACCCCCTAAGACAGCTTTTAATGTGAGATGAATGGAGCCTCAAAATAGTACTCTGGACTTTTCTATCCTTATTTATTTTACAAGGATTAAGCAGGACTTCAAATGTGTTCATAATCCATTTAGAAAACCTGCTGGCCTTGAAGAATCTTTAAGCATTGTAAGCACAAATAGTAGGCAGTCCTTGGTCAAAGATTTCAGTTTATACAGAATTTTGATGAACTCCAAAAAACCAAAAGTCGTACTCATTTATTTAAAAATAAACCAACCAAACTCTACCTACAATCAAACTCTAAGCAAGTGAAATCAAACAAGTAAAACTAATCTAAAGTAAGCAACAAATCAAGTCATTTATTTATGTACAAGAAAACAAAACCAAAAAACCATCAAGAAAAATAAGGCTTGAGAACTACATCATTTACTGGTAAGTTCTCCTCCCACCCCTATAAGTCTTGCAACTTGTAAGTTGAGGGGCCTATCTTCTCCGCAATCTGAAAAGGGCCTACCCATAGTTGTTGAAAATTAGTGTGCTTTCCCTTCTCATCGTGTGGGTGATCCCACTTAAGAACCAGATCGCCTACCTCAAACTCTTTGTTCCCAGCTTTGTGTTTGTCAAACCAACGCTTCACCATTTCTTGTTGATGCTTAAACCTTTCCTAGGCTTTGGACCTAGACTCTTCTGACTTCAACAGATTATAAATTTGGATTTGCAGAATTTCATTATTAGTACCCCTAGACTCTTGGGCTAGTATGGAAGATGGCAATTAAATATTAGGAGGGAGGACAAATTCTTTCCCATAGACAAGAGTGTAGGGTGACACACCTAAGGAGTTCTTTGGTGTGACTCTATCGGCCCAGAGTGCATTAGGTAAAGCTATATGCCAACCCCTTTGATTCTCTATCACTGTTTTCTTTAAAATTCTAATCAGATTTTTATTTGTGGATTCTGTCAAACCATTCCTTGTGGGTAGTAGTTTGCAGAATAGTGTATCTTAATCCCTCTTTCATTAGCAAATGCAGTTAATCTAATAGACAAAAAATATGAAGCATTATAAAAAACCAGGGAAATTGGAACCCCAAACCGGGTCATAATGTGGTTCTGCAAGAAATCCATAACTGCATCCTCGTTTACTTTTCATAATGGGATGGCCTCTACCCATCTGGTGAAATAATCAGTTTCCGTCGGAATATACTTATGCTACAATGAGGATTTTGGATTTATTTCTCTGATAATGTCAATTACCCATTGTTTAAATGGTTTCGATATGATCACTAGTTTCAATGGTCCTACTGCTTTAGCTTGTTTCCCACCGCTCCTTTGACAAGTATCACACTTTCTAACATGAGCATGAGCATCTCTAAACAATGTTGGCCAATAATATCCAGCTCTGAGAATCTTATGTGCTGTTGTGTCTCCTGAGAAGTGACCTCCAGCAGGTCCATCATGTAATTCTACTACAACCTTCTTTGCATATTCATGTTCCAAGCATCTGAGGAACAATCCATCGTAGTTCTTTCTAAACAACACTCCATCAATAATCTGATATAAGGATGATTTCAGACGTAATGCTCTTCTTTTCTTGGGACTCCAATGCTCTGGCAAATACTCTTCTTGGAGATAATGGACTAGATCCTGATACCAGGAGTCTAGAGTTGTAAATAGAGGACATACATCCACCATGTGTAGTTCAACTTCATTATCCTAGCTACTATCTTCATTGTTTTGACCCTCAGCCATTAGTTTACAAAGTCCTTGTCCCTTAACTATGGTTTCTGGTTTGAATTCAAGATCGTATTCTTGCAAAGCAGTCACCCAGTTACCTCTTCTCTCTCCCATTTTTTTCTACACAAAAAGGGATTGTACTGCGGGGTGTGGGACTATTACTTTGGTGGGATTCTTAAGTATGTATGGCCTGAATTACTTTACCGCCTTAAAAACTGCATAATATTGTTTATCAACCACGGGATAGTTCAATTCATCCCCTTGCAGACCAGTGCTCATCAATGATATGGGGTACTCATCTCCCCCGTCTTATTTCTATGTAAGCACAGATTCTAATGAATCATCGGAAGCAAAAGTGTACAGAATAAAATCCTTTTCAAAATTTGGACTTTTGAGTGATGGTGCATGAGCAACATATGTTTTGATCTTGCTGAATGCATTCTTCTCCACATTAGTCCATTTAAACTGCACACTCTGTTTGACCATTTGCTACAAAGGTTTGACGATTTGAGCAAAATCTGGTATAGACCTTCGCACAAAATTAATTGTCCCCATAAAAGATTGCATACCTTTTTTATTATGGGGTAAAGGGATCTATTCTATGGCTCTAATCCTCTCCGGGTCTATGGATATCCCTTTTTTAGAAATGACATGACCCAGTAGCTTTCCTTCTGTAACTACGAACACACATTTCTTAGAATTTAACGAAATGCCATATTTCCTGCAGCGTTCAAAAATCTGTTTCAAATGAAAAGCGTGTTCTTCTCTCTTCTTTGAAAATATTGTAACTTCATCTAGATAGACCACAACGCTATGACCAATCAAACCGTGGAAATCTAATCCATAACCCTCTAGAAAGTTTCTCTAGCATTGATAAGTCCAAAGGGCATCCTCCTATACGCAAAAGTTCCCCACTTGGTTCTAAAAGTGGTCTTGAGCCTGTCCTCTTCCGCTACTAATACTTGATTATAACTGGAGAATCCATCTAATAGAGAGAATAGTTCAGAACCTAATACTATTTGTAGTATTTGTTCCATGGGCGGGACAGGATAATTATCTTTATTTGATGCACAATTAAGATTTCTGAAATCTACGCAAAGTCTGATCTCTCCAAAAAAATTTCACACTGGTACCAAATTAGAGACCCATTCTGAATGTCTGACTTTAAATGTGATTTTAGCATCTAACATCTTTTTCACTTCACTTTGAATTAAGGGTTCTAGCTTTGGATGCATTTTTCTCAGAGGCTGCTGATAAGGTTTGACTCCAACCTTGATTGGAATCACATGTTGTATAATTTTAGTGTCATATGTCTTTAGGTCTTTGTAGGTCCAAGCAAATACATCCTTATATTGTCTGAATAAGATGATGAATTTACTTCTCTCACGGGGTGAACAACACTTACCCAGATTCACATATTTGGGTTCAGCTTCTGTCCCTAAATTTATCAGCTCGAATTGTAAAGACGAGCTATGAGTCTTGACATTCGCTGGCTTTCTGAACTTATTTTCTAAATCAAACATCTGTTCCAAAGTTCTAACTCCCTTTGGAATGAAATTTCCGTACTGTAATTCCGCTTGATGTTCTTCGTCATCTATTATTGCTCCTTTAAATGTATCATTATTTGTTAAGGATTCCAATATTTGCTGATCATCATCGAACACCCTCATATTAGTGATGTTATCTAGAACAGAAGGCCTGAAAAGCAAATCAATCAAACATCTATTATTTGTAGGTACCAATCTTGCAACTGATGTGGCCAACAAATCAGCTGCTGCATTTTTTGCCCTAGGAATTCAAGAAATATTTAATGCATGAAAATTTATCAATAAATCCCAGACTTCATTTTGGTAATCCTTTAAATGCGGTGGTATGCAGTGAATTTTGTTCTGACTTTGTTTAACAACGATTTCAGAATCTCCATATACTTTCAGATTTTTCACTTTCAATTCTATCACTTTATTAAGTCCCTGAACTAATGCTTCCTATTCAGTTGTGTTATTTGTGCATTCGAATTCCAATCTACATGAGAGAAAATGTTTATTTTTTTCTGGATCAATCAGGACACAGCCAGCTCCTGATCCTTCCAATGTTTTAGAACCATTGAAATAAAGAATCCAAAAACTTTCTACTCCTACTGAATTTGAATTGCTAACTACATACGAAACTAAATATACTATGTTACAATCAAACTCATTAGCCCATGAAAATTGAAGGATATCGGGCTGGATATCAGGTATACTGCTGGCTTCTTCAGCTTGGTAATTTTCTTGTTCCAGTTCAATGAAATAATTTCCCAACATAGAGTTTACTGGTTCATTTTTTCCCTCCAATTGAGTCACATTATATTTCATTTGAGGCTCTCTTAACACTTTTATCTGATTTTGACATCCCTTAAAAGGCAACCACAAATGTGACCAATCTGATGCAAAATATTCTTCTAACCTTGCTGACCAATCCCGGCTCAAAACCAAACCATAAGCATCTGGGATATCTACTACAACAATGTCTACATACTGACATACCCTCTCATCTGCGGATAAACGAATCAGAACATCCTCCATTTCTCCTATTACTTTCACTGTTGTTCTGTCTAGTTGAAGAACTTAGCCAGTAGTTTGTTTAGGTTGACCATTGATTTGCTTGCAAACTGAAAGTGGCATGACATTGACTGATGCTCCTGAGTCCACTAAACAATTATGCACATTATAGTTGAAAATATCAAAAGTTAGAACAAATGCTAGAGTTTTATACTTAGATTTTCCTCCTAAGCTCGCCTCACCAATCTCTTCTTCAGGTTGGTTGTCAATGGGAGGCTCCTTCTCAGGTGTCTCAAGTGCTTTCAAAAGCTTTTCTTTCTACTAAGGTAGATTGCACATTTCAAACAATGAGATATTTGCTTTAGCCTTTTTAATGTCTTCCACAATATCATATCCCATTTCATGCTCATTCAGATTCTTCTTGAAATTTTCAGTAGGATTTATAGGTGCATTGACTTTCTTAGGGTTCTGGTTTGAAATGACAAACTCAAATATGTTAATAGTTGAAGCATTACTCTTCATTTTCTTCATGTTCTCTTGGAGTTTCTTGATCTTTGGAAGTATCAAGCTATCTTATTTTAATGTATTCTGACTCCTCATTGTGACATTTGTCTCTAATGTTTCTTCTTTGTCAGGGAAATCTTCATCTTCTAAGTTGAACATAGACCCATAGTCCCGTACAACCAAGGTATCTTCCTCTTGTGTTTCTGTAGGTTCATGATCTTTCCCTTTCTCTTCCTCAGTTTCTGTCAGCTTGGAATCCAATAATTGGTTCATTACTAATGTCATAGAATTAATCCACTGTGGGCAATTCTTCTCAGAATGAGGTTGTTGATGGAAAGTGCAAAAATTATCCATTCCTACATCGGTCAAATTCATTGCTGGAGTACTATGTGGAGGAGGTTTAGGTTGACTGGTGTCTTCTCTTTTTTTATAATAAGGCTTGTATTGTTTATGAGCCTCCTTTTCTTTTTCTAAATCAATCACCCGGTTTGATAACTTCTGCATCATCTTCACCATCCCATCTAACTCCCGTGATCGCTCATCCTTAGGTTTAGTTAATAACATGGGATTTTTGTTTCCATAAGTTCTTTCATCTGACTGCATAGGATAGTGTTCTATACTCTCCAATTCTGCCTCTACTTTCTCATATTCTTCATAAGTATCTACCAAAGTGGGCCTAATTGATCTCTTGGAAAACATGGTTAGATTAGGCTTGAGGGTTGAGCTATAATACTCAATTAGAGCATGCTCAGATGGCTTATCAGCTGCACTGAAGTTATTCAAGTATGCAGCAAACCTCTGAGTAAAATTATGTACTCTCTCTTTTTTTTATTTCTTTAAGGAAATCAATCCTTTCATTAAAGTTGTGTGAATTTTCTGGATTTCGTATTTGTTTCTAAATAGTCTCTCAAAAATATTCCAATTTGTGATTGAGTTTGCTGGTAGGGAAAAGTACCATGAATTTTCTTTCCCTTTCAGGGTATGCGGGAATAATCCACAAACTACATCTTCATGTTCTATTGCTTGTAGACCTTCTAAATCCAGATAAAAACTCTGCAAGTGATCATCAACAAGAATTCCTTCACTGGGTTCAAACTTGGGTAAAATTTTGTCAAAACTCTGAGGCATATCATGCAACAGAGGTGTCAGGTTTAAATGAGATCTAGCTCTCCAAGCAGGCTGTGGAGGTGGCTGATTTGCATTCACATTGGCCATGATTTTGAGAGGAGTATGAGGTGGGGACTGAACAGGGGTCTGAAAAGGTGAACAGTGAGGGGAATATGGTCCCAATTGATCCAAAGGTTGGTCAACTTCTTGTAAGTCTATTTCTACCAATTCTTCAAGATCTTCTACAAACACAGAATATTCCAATTGAGGACAGCCCTTCTTCTGATACTCTCTTCTAGGTAGGACATAGATAATAGGTAATCCTCCAATCTTTTTCGCATATGCCCTGGTAATCCTCCTTAAATCATCAACCACTTCATTATCAATGGGATAGAGATACCCCTTTCCTGCTTCTTCAGGAGTGGGTTTATGAGGTAAACCAGTTTCAGAACTGTCATCGGTGGAGTAATATTGAGAAAGCGGACTTCCTTGGCCAACCATGCACTGGTGGCCCTCCTTCTAGCGCCAAAACTGTTGATGCATAGAAAATCGTAGGTAACAACAGTAGGGATTCTCCCCAATAAATTTTCCCAATTAGCTCGTTATTTTTTTGTATGGGGAATCCGTCCGGTTTACGGTCCAACTACCGTGGGTTAAGTAACGGTTAAAGCTTCTTTTACCGGTTGCGGCCCGATCCACCGTTTATGTGTAATTTTTAGTTTCATGTTTATGTATGAAATGCAAGTGCCTAACTAAATGCAAATGATAGAGATAACAAGGAGTGTCACAATGTGATGTGCAGGTTCTTACCTCTTATCTTACCTCTCTCACTTCTAAATCATAAACAAACAAAAAAACTAACTAAGACTAACTAACCTATCCCTAGGGAGGAATACTGTAATTAATTTTGAGTAATGTATTGTATATCATGCATTAAGAACACTTACATGTAGTTGTTAATATATCTCAATACATGAATTTCAATAGACAGATAAACAAAGAGATAGCTCATTGTTAATTAAAGCATTCATTACTCAAATATGATTGTGGAAATTTCACAGAAATAGACAAGAGCACATTCACAACATGAAAGAGTTCATAAGTTAGAACGATCTCACATTTCATGAAAATAAGTTGAAACAGAAATAGTTCACATCCAACAAGTCCATGTCAAACATTTGAAACCCTGCAATGCTTTCTCTAGCCAAAAAAATATAACTCTTAATTATAATATGAAATAGTTCTTCTTACAATAATTTTGCACAAAGATAGTCTGAAAAAAGTTCCTTTGATATATGAAGCTTGCTTATACTTATACAAAAAGCAAAAAACTCTTGGGCTACCCTCGTTTCCTTTTGGGCTTCCCCAACCTTTCCCATACAATTTTTTGTCTTTTAGCTTGTGAACAAAAAGATAAATAAATATATTACATTCTTTATCAAAGTGCTATACAGTCCAACTAAGAGGGTCCATCCTGCTCATTCATAAACTTTCTCCATACATTTTCCTCTGCTGCTATATTCTCAAAACCAGAAGGTTCGAGAAATCTAATAGTAATTTCGTGCTGAGCAGCCTAGGATTTTACACCCGCTATTCTGGCAGGAATCAAGCACAGCTGGTCTTCTAGCGAGTGGATACTCACAGCTGCATGTGTTATTTCAGTCTTAAGTATCTTTTTATCTAACTCCTTGACTTGCTGAATGGCCTGTTCATCTTTGTTGCATCTCTCTTGTAATTATTTCAAAAACATCTCATGCTCTGGCAGCACTTCTATTCTTTTTGCAGCTGAGGTCTGACACCGATTATAAGTTAGGAGCACTCTCCTACATAATTCAGCACATGCATTCTTTGTTTTCTTCATTGTCTTCTTTAATTATTTTGTTGCATTACTGGAAAACTCAATTAGCTCGAATTCTTGCTTTATTTTCTCCTGATCTTTGACAAATATATCTGTGGGGAATTCTTTGTTTGTTTCTATCCAAGTCATCCTTCCTCACAGAGTCTCCAAGATATCATGGGTTCTATCCAAAAAATAGAAAGTTGTATTTACAATTTCCTCTAATCTAATGTCTATCTGTTGGAATTTAAATCTTTCTTCCACTATTTGCAACTGCATTTGATGAATCTTCTTTCTGAGCATAAGAGCATGCTTCTTTAAAGGTTCAATATCAACCTTCTGCTCCATATCTGACTTTAGTGAAGCTTCTAGTAAATTCTTTTGATCCTCCAAGAGTGCTATTTGAGTCTCATATAGCTTAGCCTTCCCTTCTGCAATGGTCTTCTACTCTTCTAGCTCTGTTACTTTACCTTCCAATCTACTCTTTTCTTTATTCAATTCTTCAACCAATAACTGAAGATGATCTTTCTCAGCCTCCAAACTCTGATATTTCTGTTGTAGCTTCTCAAGCTCTGCAGAGGTGGCCTGGGAATTCCTCTCTATATTTCCTGCAGATATTTCCAAAGCTTCTTTATCAGCCTGTAAATTTTGACATTCGGCTTTTGATACCTAAATTTCACCGATCATGTCCCCATACTTTCTTTTCAAATTCTGGCCTTTGCTCCTTTCCTTCTTCAAAGTCTCTTTCAACTATGTGACCTTTTCTCGAGACTGCTCTAGGTCCATCATGATATTATCCACATTGTCTTCGGTGGCTAGGGATAAAGCTACCCCAGCCCTTGCTAGTAATCGCGGATCTTTGTGTGTGCCGTGAACTACTTTTTTGTCAGTCACCATTACTCCTGGTTTACCCCCAATGTCCACCTTCTTTTCAATTCATTTGACGATTCTCTTTTTCTCCTTGTCGTAAAATATAGTGTTGAAATCTGGCACCTCCTCCCCTTCAGTAGGCATGAAAGGAATTAACTCAACTCCAAAAAATGACACAGGACCTTCTCCTACCACAATACCAGAAGGAACAACAGGCTCTAATGCATCAATATCCGACTACATCTGTCCTTGATCAATCGGGTCTTACTCTTCTTGAGTCCCTTCTCTCAGTCCTTTACCTGCTTGTTCTGTTGGTTGTTTTCCCTTTTGGGCATCTTCTAGTCTGAAACCCTCACTCTCTTCCTGCTTTTCTGTATCTCATCTTTCTCTTTTCTTTTCTTTTCTTTTCTTCTTCAACATTCTTAGCTACTTCTTTAGCTGCTCGCTTATTTTCTTCTCCTTTTGTTCTCAACCAGTTCTCTGCTTCCTATACAAGTCTGTTAGCCTCCTCCTCTCTCTTCTTGGCTTCTTCTTCTTCTTGCCTTTTCAATTTCTCCACAGCTTTTGCTTTACCACCCACAGTTTTTATCTTTTGCTTGAATCTTTTTCTTGGGGCTGCCATGTTCTTAGCATTGTGGAAAGTCTCCTCATCTTTGTCCCAAAATGCTTTGTACTCAAAATGTACTCCAACTTCTTTCCAATAATCAGCTACTTTGTCCTCGGATTCATTCCTATTATAATTCATTTCACCGAAGTGAAAGTATTCCAATTCCTTGACAAACTCTACTGCATTCTTTACCCTTGAAAATTTGTAACTTCCAACAAGAAAGGGCACTGCAGGATATACTGCCTTTTTCTGTTCAAAAAGAAAATTCCCTACTCCATCAATATATAACTGTCTAGCAGCTTCTTTATGGATTACACAATCAGTAGCATATCTCGGGAGCAGAAAAGGGGCCCTTGAACCACCATACATTCTTACATATAAACCACCCTGTGTTAGATAATAACTTCCATATTCTTGCATGACCTTGAAAGCTTCTTCTGACATGCGATTGCATTCTACCAAGAAAATCAAAGTGTATAAAGGCATGATGAAAAGCTCACAGATCTCCTTATAATAGTTGTAATATTTGTGAGCCCAAAACAATTTATAAGCTGCATACAATGGAGCTCGGTCCTTATCCCAATGGCAATTTAATGGAGGGAAAGGCTGAGTGCATAGAATGTAATCGATCAAAATAGAACTCAAGTAAAATTCAGACTTCTTTTGGGATACTCCTCCCAATGCTGCGCTTATGCATGCCGACAGGCTGTTGTATACTATGCTTGCCTAGTTAAAAATGGTCCCTTGTGTAGCAACATAATAAATAACAAGTATCCAACCCAGCTTAAAATGTTTCCCATTATCTCTTCCAAAAATTCTGTTTAGCATCAAAACAATGAATCTATATGGAGTACGGAGAGTCAATGTCTCGTATTCTCCAGAAGGCCTTGTCCTAAAATTTCTGCCTGGGATCATCATTTTCTTCACTGTCTCTACCATGTCCAGACCTAACTCCTTTAACCAACCTTCAGTTAGATAAGTCTATGGTGATGGTAGATGATATTCCATGGACACATAAGCAAGGTTGTATGCAGCATAACCTTGCTTCTCGATATTTTCTAGGATGATCCTTGTTACATCTGCCTTGGGCAGAATCCAACCTATCACTTCCGAACATGGAAAAAGCTCAGGCCTGGTAGCCACTTTCATCAAGGCTGATCTTTCAATGTTAGCATATATGGGCATATCCTCCAAACTAGCATCAGGGACACTCTGGCTAGAAATCATCCTATATACCTCTCCCCACTTATATTCTGGCTCAACCCTAGTAATAGCTTTAGTATCTTCATAGATGACTTCCACTCTGGTTATCACCTCCACTTCAGGTTCCTCTTCGGATGCTTGGGATTTATTCTTATGTTTTCTTGGCATATTTTTGTGTTGATAATTTTCCTATAGCCATTACATAACAAGATCTCAATCTATTTATCTCTAGCAATCAGTTGTAATGAGAAAACAATAAAGCAACCAAATATTACCATTTCATCTATATGAATATTGAAAATTATTATTATCCCACAGTTCCTCTGAATGAGAGACTTCTTAAACAAAAGGACCTGCAAAATATTTCTTCCCCCAAACCTGCTAAAACTCTGCTAGCTTCAACCCTAATCTCTTCCGGCTTCCTAAATCTATACGGGTATCTCGCCTGAGGCAACAACTCACACCACTATCTGTTTAAACACAAAACCCCAAACCCCTATCAAACTCGTGGTCCTCCTGCGTCCCATGGAAACTTTTCGTCAAAGGAGACAATGCCGAGCGGATCAAGCTTTAAAACAAAGCACAGAAGAACAAGGTGGTGCAGACGGCAAAACACTCATCTACACCAAGCCCTAGCCTTCCACATAACTGTCACAGGTGCACTCAATGGTTGCACATCAGCGTAGATTGAATAACCTAACCGACCCAACATAAAAACGCTCATACATAAGCGTGCCACACTCAAGATAAAGAAAACTTACCATAGGAAAAACCACAGGAAAGCATACAATCCTATTCTCCTACGGGAAACCTAACCCTACCTACCTCGACGGTCTATAACAACAAAACTTCAAGCAAAAAACCAAAATCATGGATGAATCCTACCTGGAAAGCGGAGTGGCAAATGATCTGGACAAGGACGACTACCGCAGGCATAGAAGAGCTTGACAGCTGTACGCACAAGACTGGATGGTTCCACAGTGAAAATGACAAGTAATAAGATCAAAATGGCATTATATAAACCTCGACTGGGAGCAGAAAACTAACCTGGTGGGAAAACCTTTTAACCACCGTCGGGAGACTAACTCCGAAGGAAAACCACAGTGTCAGTTGCAATTCACTCTATTTATTTGGTATATCTGACGAGAAAGTGACATCGGAAATCGTAGGCACTGGCTTCTTCAGTATCGAAGGGAACAATACTATGTTTCGAATAGACTATCAACTAACCCTTCGCAACCTCGGAAGGAGGACATACTAAAAACTTCGGTTCGTTCCAAAAAACATAACCGACAATGAGATTGCCTCTTTAATCGGTCATCGAAAAAGGATAGTTGAAGGAACATCTGATCCATCGGATATGCTTGATACTAAAACGCCTGAACCTCGGTAAACCATCACTGAGAGGATAGACAAACTCACTCCTGATATAACGGCTTATACCTTGGAAGGCTTCCGATAAACACATCGAAAAGATAAAGGACTGTACCTCCGCAACGTCGGATGACTAGTCAACTAATCATCTGATATCAAAAGGCTAGTTAACTAAGCGTCCGATATGGGCATGGAAAAAGACTAATTTTTTTCAAAAAACTGTTGAACCCTGAGTAAACCTTGGTAGAAATAAAACATCCCTAGGCCATCTAGATATTGAAAAATAAAAAAGGGGGGACCCTAAAAATCAAAATTTTCAGGGACAAAAGTTGCAGCTGCAACACCTCCACAGAAAGATGTGCCCTTGTAGGGAGAGTTGGAGAATGCTCGGGTCAAACCCAATTGGTGGACATAAAGTCTTAAAGTATGGAGCCCTAGTTCTTAACCTCGTCAATTTTTAGGTAAAAAATGAAGACCCATAAAACTGAAATCTTCCTCGATAGAAAGATGCGCCCTCCGAGGGTGAGTTCAATGATGAGAAATTCAAGCTTGATTCATGGATGTAAAGACCAAAAACATGGATCCCTAATCTTCAACAGTTGTAGTTGTTGCAGTTGTTACGACTGTACAATGAATTCTTTCAGCATGACTCTGATACCATGTTAGAATTTTAAGCTTTAACAATGGTTATGTTAGATATTCAAACAATTTGCAACATAATACAATAACCATATACAATAGGATCATTGAAATAAAGACAAACATAATAAAACGAGAGCACACAAATATTTTCCTCTAGGAAACCCTAATAGGGAAGAAAACCTAGCAAACTTCTTCAGTATAGATTCGTTAGTATGTACAATGTATTCTAGTACAATCCAAGAGCTAAAAGATTTTCCACACAAATATCCCAAGAATAAGATATCTTCCTTCTCTAGCAAACTTCTTCTTCTTCTCTCTGTAGCAAAAATGCTTGCGTGCTTGATGTGTCCAAATGGGAATGTCGCCTCCACTATTTATACTTATTTTCCAAGTGACTTTTCCTTATGGGGCCAACCTGGCTTCCCTAACTGGGCCAACTTCCTTAGGGTACAGTATAATATGTTCTTTTTGGATTCTTATGGGTCGACCTAACTAATAGGGTATACATTGATCCTTTCAAGGTTCATTACATGATTGATTATAATAATAATATCCTGAAAGGGAGTACAATGATAATACAACAATAATACATCAAGATACAAGAAGAGTATCTTCCGAAGTTACACAATCTTCAACATTGAACATGCCCTTTGTCTCCTACTTCTCATACATATGAGGGATCAGATGATCCTTTATAGAATCCATGATCACCCGCTTGGCTCTCACTTATTTCTTCTTGTGAGTTTCCAGAAGCTATCGATCTGTCGACGAAGCCACCACATCCTTGATGATATCCCAAAGGTCATTCTCTTCTAATAGAAGACTTACCTTGACTTTCCATGAAAGGAAATTCGAGCACCATCCAATCAATCCTCAAACCTTAGGCTGTTGAGTCCATCTCTGAGATCTAATGTACAAACTCCCAAATCTAAAAATAAATAAAAAAGAATCCCTAGTTGTTGATCCTTTTCTTTTACCAATAAGAGAGTATCTCTAATACCATGTAAATTTTCAGGCCCTAGATTATTGCCACCCTATGTATCTCTTGATTAAATAAACTAGTTATGAAATTATTTAGTAACAAAAATAATTATTTCTTAACAAGCAACAATCAAACATATTTGAGAATGAATAACAAAAGCATAAACACTTTGCACATGCGCTTTACTCCTTCAAATGAGCTTTTCATTAAAGATCAAAGCTTACAAGGAAACCTCCACATATGCTAATAACATGAAGTTGTACAATGCACTCAAACATACTAAAACATACCCTTAGAAATAAAAACAACAACTTGAAAAGTTGTCAATCCATTGCATGATTTTTCGTATGGTTGTACGGGTTTGTTCTGTACAGATATGTCCATATGGCGGTATGGAATTGTGTATGATTGTATGAATCTACTTTACTTATTTGTACGACGGTACAAATCTACTGTACTTTCGACCTGCTTGTTGATATATGTCTGATTATTGATTTAGGCTCATCTCTAACACATTAACCTTGCTTCTCAGATGAGTTTCTTCACCTTTCGATCAACTTGTCTTCAAGCAAAGAATGAATGTCTTACCTTCTACTTTGATCGATCTTTATACTTTTGCTGCAACCCTAATCTATCGATAAGATTAACGATTGAGATTAGTCTAAATCACTAATACATAAAAAAATTCATTTTATTAGACTCAACAACAAAATATAAGACTTTCACTTTAATAAAGTGAATTACAAAATAGATTTGACTTGAATAACACATATTGACACTAAACTGATGTTCGTGAAGTTCGTGAGTTTCTCTCGGTGATACAAACATCAACATCAACAAGAGTTTAATATTAAAAAGGTTTGATGTGTCTATTAGTTGATTATATTGGTGATCAATATATTAGTCGAATCTTAGAAATAAAACATACAAGCTGCAAAGGTTTCTACCGATTAAGGAACCACCCCTTCGTTCTTCGTGGAGATTTGTAGAAGGAGCAAGTCGACACAAGTCGACTTGAACGAAGACCGACTTAGTCGATCAGCCGACTAAGTCGATGGGCCGACTTAGTCGATCAGTCGACTAAGTTGGTCGACCGACTAAACCAGAAGATTAAGTCGGCTAACTAAAAGTCATGTCGGTTCATCGAACCGACAGGTAGTTATTTTGTAACTGTTTTGTAAATTGTATATATTAGGTTGTTGAGCCAAACGAGAACTCAGTTCAGTTCTCTGTCTTGTATGAACTCATTACAATAATATAATCTGTTTTCCTATATGTTCTTGTCTCCTGTCTCTGATTTATAGATATATATGTTTTAGTATGTATTATTGGTAACCTTATGTGATCTGTGAGATTACAACATTGGTTCCGTTGCCGGTAGTACATGTCTGAAATATATGCTCACATAGGATACCAAAGCAGGAGATTAAGGACTGGTGGGACCGTAAAATTGTGAACTACTTGCAAAATTACGCAAGAAGGAACAGATTAACAGTCGCTGAAGCCAAAGCAAGATTTTTCATAGAGACGCATGAAAAATTTGTCGAATCAGTGCCACAACTCTTAAAGCAACTTCTGGATGAGAAAGCCGGATGAAACTAAAGAACAGCAGTTACTAGAAAAACTGATCCGAGGAGGCCGAACAAATCTGTCACAGTGGTTTGAGAAAATCGTCGACGACTTCTGTGAGGAGCAAGCAGTCGAAGACAGAACTTCTGTGGAAACTGTCAAAGAAAATTTTTACACAGACTTCACCGAACAATTTTTGTGTTCCCTACCGACCTTGCTGTTCAAATTCTTGATAGAGAACGGAGCAGGCCATATCGTTGAACCTCGTCCACCGCTATGCGAACCGCCATCAAATACCAACTGGGAGGAGAAGCAGAAGAAGTGGGAGAAATTCATTGCAGAAAGAGAGTGGAAATACTTTCTGAGCAAGTAAATCGAACTATCCGGGCTTTCTAAAAGCGTCGGGTAGGCTATGGGGGGGTAGCTGGTCATGTGTCGGAGGTAGAGTATAGTGGATCCTAGTCGCCCTAAACCGGATAACCGTCACCAGTAATGAAAATTCGACCAAAGAGGACTTCAAGAAAATAGTATTGTACGAAAGTATGTTGGACATTCAGAAACAAGAAAGGGACGAAAGACAGAAGAGAAGGGAATCAAGACGTGAACAAGCCGCAGGGCTGCACAATGAACAAAACCCTAGGGAGGATGACCATGAAGAGAATCCGCCAGCTTCGGGTCATGACCGACAGGAAGAGGGCGTAGAGCAAGAGGTATCCCCTAAGGAGGAAGAAGTGTGGATAGAGCAGCCAGAAGCTCTCCAAATAATAGCTCCCAATGACGGAATAACCCTTTCCCCAACAAATCCGTGTACTCGAATACAGACTATTGTCGAAGATGACCTCCGACTACAAGCTAGTGACTTCAGTATATGGAGCCGACTAGGCGACAAAACGTACACCGGTCGACACCTTATTATACATCGACCGCTCGAAGGAAATTGGGTGAAATTTCAGGCGACACCCTCCCTCTGGAGTATCCACTTGCTCTTACCGACACATGAAGGAGCACCCCCCCCACCAAATACAGCTTTAGAAGAAATTGAACAAGCAGACCTGCGAACACCAAGTTGCAGTGGACCATCGACAACTGAAGTCGACATTAACCGACTACAAGTCGACGATGACTCGACGACCGACGGGAGCTCAAGATCCGTCGACCAAAATTTCGCAGGCTCGACTACATCAATAACCCCCCCACTTTCACCACCACCCCCACCTCCACCTGATCCAACTTCTGAGAGCAGTGAAAGTGATTCAGACATGGGTCACGGATCAGCTCACATTCCTCTCTACGAGGGAGATGAAGACCCCAGATGACATTGGTTCTTCTGTGATTCGACCTGGGAAGAAAACCAGGTAACAGATGAAGACCGACAAATGGCACAGTTCACCGGAGCCTTAAGGAAAAGGACCTTGACATGGTACATGACCTTTTCGGAAAGGAAACCTAGAGCGACGAAAGCCGAGATTAAAGTGCAGTTCTTATCATTCTTCAAAACCCCAGTCGCTAAGCACCTGGCTACCAAAAAGCTCAAAATAACATAGCAAAAGCCAAGGGAGACAGTTCGCGACTACGATAAACGTTGGAAGGACCTACTAAGCCATCTAGATTACGTTATTGATGAACAATTACTAATTCAATGGTTCCTTGCAGGATTGTCGCAGAAAGTACGTCGACATATCAGTCAGGAGACGTTCAAAATGTATGAAGACGCGCTAACAAAATCTCTGCAGGTCGAGATGGACGAAGACATACCTGCCTATTCGACGGACCACAAATTAGAGGAACAGCTCGAGAACGTGCATAATTCTTTGAAGGAGCTAACCCTCAAGAATCAAGAAATATGGTGCACCAACTGCTCGATGGCCGGTCATTCGAAAAATAATTGTCGACAGCAATATAGCCGACAAGATGTCCACTTTGTACAAACCAAATCATTTTGCGATATTTGCCAGGAACACGGCGATCATTCTACGAAATATTGTTCATTTAACATGAAAAATGGAAAAGCTTCCTGGTGCGCCATCTGTGAGACCAAAAGTCACAACACAGCTGACTGTCAATTAAACCTGAAGAACTGTCAGAACTACTAGGCGGTCTACCAAACGAATGGAGTAGCGTAAAACAACAAGCAAAACAATACCAACAACCCGAACGGACAAAGATACGACGGTAGACGATATGAGCGCCGGTACGACAACCGACGTCAGGGTTATGGAGGAAGAGGTCGATTCCCTGGGAATCACGACATCCAAACGCGTCGACCCACCCAGTGCTTCACATGCTACAAGGAAGGTCACCGGTACGTAGATTGTCCGTACAAGGACAGAACTGGTCTTAAATTTTGTACACACTGTGGAGTAGGCGATCACTCCCTTGAGGATTGTCCTACTATGTTAGACAAAATCAATACAAAGAAAAATGTTAATGTCTTGTCTTGTGTACAAAAGCATGATGTACTAACTACTAAGAATTTACATATTGTTACTTGACAAGGCACAAAAATGGGGCCTGATAACCCCCAAATTAGCAAGATTAAAGACAAAAATGTTTATCCTGACCCTATAAAGAAAAAACACACATATCAAGAGGCAACCCACATATTTCACGACATTGCACAATAAGAAGACCTCATTAGCAGTCGACCTAACACAATACAGCAATTAATCTCTCTCACTCAAACAGATAAATCCGTGGCTCGGTTTATTGATTTATTGCATCAAATAAAAATTACTAACATTGAAAAACAAACTAAGAACATCTACAGCCTCAACCAAAAAGACAAAAACGATGTCGACCTGGAAATCGAAGGTTACCACGTCCGACAAGTAGTGCTCGACTTCGGGTCTCAGGTAAATATCATGACCCGGGATACATGGGAAAAGATGGGAAAACCTCGACTCTACGAGTCAGGTATTTACCTAAAACTCGTCGACCAAGGTCTCATTGAACCCATTGGGTTTTGGAAAAATGTCGACACAACCATCAAAGGAATTTCGACCAAGGTTGATTTTGAAATCATCGACCCAAAAGAAGGCTCTAGTTCCTTCCCAGCACTAGTCGATCGACCTTGGGGACGGAAGATGAAAGCCTCCATATCCTTAGACAAGGAAATGGTCACAAAGTCATTGTACCCATTAACCCCTCCCAAGGAGAACCTTGGACCGAACTGATTGATGAGGAAGTCGATGTCAGACAACTTTACCAGATCCACAACAATACGGACTACACCGAGACCAACATCCATGGAGAACTTTACTTAGGTAACCAAGACTCAATTGGTTATAACTCGGATGCTGAACTATATGACTGGGAGATAGAAAACTACGAAACACAAGCAAGAGGGTGCTGGACTATCCAAAAAATATAGAAAAAACCCACCCGACAGTGCTTTATAGTATCCATTATCCCCAAAATATTTGAAAAGAAAGTCAGGGAACGCCCTACCTTACAACCAACCAACTTAAACACTACACAACTACCCAGGTATAAGGAGAGGGAATCCCCAGTCATGCACATTGAACAAGTATCTAAAAATATTGGATAACATGGTCGACTTCAAAGCTTAGTGGAAACGTTTACAGGTCAAGCAGCTAGATGGTGGGATACCCATCAGTCAAAACTCCAGACCTGGACAACTGCTTCAACTTTCTTTGTCGAACGGTTTGGTGGAAAGAAGTTAACCCAGCAAGCCCAGATCCCTACTTTTACCCAAGGAGAAAACCCAGAAGAGCACATTAAGACTTGTGAAAATGAGTGGAGAAGACTTGGCTACAAAGATGAGCGAGCATGGCCCCATTTGTTCCCTTCAACCCTAGTCGACTTACCCAATAAATGGTATAAGATGGAGGAAGCTAGAGGTGAAACTTTCTTTTGGCAGGAACACAAGGAAATTTTTATCAAAGACTTCCAGTTCATACCTCAAAATGAAAAACTGGCCGAGACAGCACAGCAAATCATACAATTTCTCCAACCGACCGAAAAACAACCCTCCCAGACCAACCGACAGATCAAGGACTGTAACAATATACAAACTGAATCCAGACCACAGATGACCCATTTACGCTTAGAAAATGAACACACAGAAGGCAAGAGCTTTAGATGGAAAACCGACCATAGTGAAACAACAAAACCTATCTATTCAATCTTGAAAGTCGAGACCACCGACAAACCAGATCTTGACAGAATGACTGCAGCCGACTTTCCTGCTACATTCTCACAGTTCACAGAAGGAATTTGGCCGATTAATGAAGCTAAAGCACCAGAGTGGCTAGATGCAAAAGTAAAAACTAAAGAGGTCGACATTTCAAATGACGACCAACCAAAAATAGCCAAGATTGGTGACTACTGGAATGAACAACAGACCACCGAAATAGTGAACTTACTTAGAGAATTCCAAGATGTCTTTGCACGGGACTATAAAGACTTAAAAGGGTTAGTACAGGAAATGGGAGAAATGAAAATAGATACTAAACCTGATGTCCGACTTGTCAAGAAAAGACCTTATAAACTAGCTCACAAGTACAAGGAGATAGTTAAAAAGGAAATCGACAACATGTTAGCAGCAGGGATCATTTACCCTATCGACCAGTCTGAATGGGCAAGCCCCATGGTTGTCCAACCTAAGAAACATGACCCGACAAGGTTAAGAATTTGTGTCGAATTTAGGGAGCTCAACAAAGTAACATTAACAGATCCATTCCCAACCCCCTATGCTAATGAAATCTTGAATGAAGTTGCAGGCCATGAATGCTACTCATTCACAGATGGATTCTTAGGATACAACCAAGTACCCATAGCAAAAGAAGATCAAAAGAAGACAACATTTGTCTGTGAATTTGGTTCCTTTGCTTACAGAGTTATGCCTTTTGGGCTAAAGAATGCACCTGCAGTTTTTTCCCGAATTGTTGTCAAAACTTTCCAAGAATACATATATAAGACCATGGCAGTATACTTCGATGACTGGACTATATACTCCACCTTAAAATATCATTGCAAATGGCTTCGACTTATGCTGGAGAGATGTCGACAGATTCAACTCTCCCTGAACATTAAGAAATGTATCTTTATGACTCCCATAGGCATACTCTTAGGGAATATTGTCTGTAAAGATGGTATCAAGGTCGACTTTGCCAAGATTAAAATCATCCTCGACCTGAAACCACCAATAAACCCTAAACAAGTAAGGGTGTTACTTGGCCATACAGGCTACTATAGAAAGTTCATAAGACACTATTCAGATATGACCTACCCCCTGGAAGAACTACTAAAAGAAGATCAAGATTTCAAGTGGACAGAGGAATGCCAAATCTCCTTTGACAAACTGAAAAGAAAACTGGTAGAAGCCCCCATACTCAAATTTCCAAATTGGTCGACCAAATTTCATGTGCATATTGATGCATTGGGAATCACAATTGGAGCCATCCTAACTCAACCAGGGGATGACGGGATGGATTACCCTATAGTTTACAGCAGTCAAAAATTAAATAAGGCTGAAAGGAACTATTCAACCACTGAAAGAGAAGCCCTAGGTATGGTCTTTGCACTTCAGAAGTATTGACATTACCTCTTAGCCAACCCCTTCACATTTTATACCGACCATCAAGCCTTAAAATACCTCGTCAATAAACCCCTTCATCATGGGAGAATCTGTCGTTGGCTACTTCTTTTTCAAGAATTTGATTTTGAAGTCGTGGTCCGACCAGGAAAGTTAAATGTCGGGCCCAACCACCTATCCCGTATAGACACAAGAGAGGAACCGACCGGAGTCGACGATGACTTGCCAGATGCACATTTATTTCGCATAGAAGCAGTACTAGAAGAACTCGAAGAAATAGCTCAGTTCTTAGAGACAAGTCAGGCACCAGAAGGTATGAACACTAAGAAAAAACAAATCTTAGCTATGAAGGCTGCCCCTTACAGCCTCATCAATGGATTTCTATACAAAATGGGGTTAGAAGACATTCTCAGAAGGTGTGTACTCGACCATGAGCGAGAAAAAATCATGCATGAAGCACACTATGGACCTGCGGGAGGACATTTTCAAGCCGATACAACTGCCAGAAAAATCCAACAGTCGGGATTATGGTGGCCGCCGATCCACAGAGATTGCAAAAAATTTGTTAGTCGATGTGACCACTGTCAACGACTTGGTCAACCTCTGCCGAGCACAGAGATGCCCTTGATATATGTAAACCCTAGTCTCACCTTTGAAATCTAGGCTATAGACTTCATAGGACCATTTCCTATCCCATCCAAATGATCAGGTGCACGATATATTATCACGGCAGTAGAATATGTCACTAAATGGGCAGAAGCTGAACCCGTCGATGCATGTTCAAGTGAGGTAGCTGCTAAGTTCATCTACAAAAACATCATCACTAGATTCGGATGCCCACTCACATTGATCAGCGACCAAGGATCACACTTTATCAACAAAACCATCAAAAATCTGACCGATCAATTTCACATCGACCATCGACGAAGCACTGCCTATCACCCCCATTCGAACGGCGTGATTGAAGCTTTCAACAAAACATTAACAAAAGGGTTAACCAAAACATGCAGTACCAACAAAGACGACTGGGACGAGAAAATCCCTGCGGTCCTCTGGGCATATAGGACAACATATAAACAGTCGACCGATCAAACCCCCTTTCGACTAGTCTACAGGAAAGAAGCAGTCATCCCCCTACATTTCCGACAGCAGACACCTACTATTGTACAACTATTACATGTCGATGTCGAACATGCAAGAAAGGATCGACTATTTCAACTTAGCAAGCTGGAAGAACACAGACTCATGGCTATACAACACCAAGAAATTCACAAGCAACAGCAGAAAGCATGGCATGACCGCAACATCGAAAACAAAAACCTGTCGGTCGGAGACCTTGCCTTACTCTATAATAGTCGAGTCAAAGGAAAACCCAAGAAACTCCACACAGAATGGATGGGACCTTACCGTGTCGAAGAGATACACCCCAATGGTTCATTCCAACTAAAAACATTGTAGGGCATAGTATTTCGAAAGCTTGTTAATGGAGCCCGACTCAAATGTTACAAAAACAAAAAAAACAAAAAAAATGACCTTAACCGTCAATCAAAACCCATAAAAAGCTAAAAGATTCCAAAAACAAAAGTAATACAACCAACACACCAAAAACATGACAGGAACTCACTACTTCGACAGCCGACATCATCACCTCTGACCATCTTCATCGACCCGACATCCGACCGACCATTCTAAGCACCGACACCGGCCGATGACCCCGAAAGTCCCACCGCGCATTTATGACTTCGAGTGCCGAAAGCAATTCACAAGTACTCCACACTCGCGCATTGCAGCTGGACCGTCAAGTCTGCCATTAATACATCCATTTCCACACGCAGTCACACCCTCGCCTATAAATACAGGACCGTCGAAGGTTCATTCACCACACCCTTTACATACAGAGCACTCGCACAGTCAGTCGACTAAAACACTAGAAACCTATAGTAACCCCGACCAAAATGACATAATGGCCCCCAAGCAGACCAGAGCAGCGACCAAGGCAAAAGAGCTCCAGGCTGAGGATACACCCTTGATTCGCTGACTAAAACACATCAAAAATGCCAAAGTCCAGGAGTGCCAATGGAAGAAACTCTGGACCGAGATCCAAGAGTGGGCCTTCGTCGACAAGAAGATGACCCAAGTGGCTGAAAAAGTTCGACGAAGCACCATCTTCAACTATCCCAACGCACCACTGATGGAAAGCTTTGGTGGGACAAAAGAAGCTGCCGTCAAGTTTATCATCAGTCGATACCACAACAGTTGGTTCTACTTCGACCAACTGGTCGACATTACTGAAGATATCATCTCCAAGCTAACTAGCCTATTGAACCAAGGAAACCCTGTACCAATCGGCATCAAAGAAGGATTGGTCCAAGAGCTCACAGGATCACCGTCTGGGAAAAATTCTAAAGGATTGATGATTGGGCAGATTGCCACTCGAACGCCACAGATTGTGGCCAAAATCATCGCCATCGCCCTTACTTTAGCAGGTCGAAGTAGCGACCTCAAATTGGAAATGCTGGAGGTCGTCGACACAATTGCCACCGACGGTCGAATCTACCGATGGGGAGATTATGTCACCGACATGGTCAAAACCATCTGCGAACGATGCCAAGAAACGGGAGGACTCATCAATTTCCCCTCCCTATCCTTTGGATCGTCATGTACCAAATCTATCCAGAAGGAAGTCCAGTCTTCTGGGAACCGACCAAATTCCACATGAACAGGTTCAAACCCTTCTCTCTAAAAGGAACCCCGCATGAGTTGGCCCAAGGAAAAATCTTTCTGGAAAACTGGTTCCAACAGTTGAAGCTTCGCACGACCAGATGGCGAGTGCCTCAGAACATCTGATGTAATCTACCAGCAAAGTCTCACATCCAGTTGGAGCTCGACCATACCGCGATCTGGTATATGTAGGGTGAAGACCCCAAGGTTTCCGTCCTCGACTACTACCCGACTGTCAAGCAAATCTTCCGGGAGTTGACTCGACAGGCGAAGACCAACATACCAGTGCCGGTGGCAGCCAAACAGGTCGACTTCTCAGTAATGGAGCCACTGACTGACCAGGAGAAAGAGGAATATTACGAGTTAAACATGTACATAAGTACATTTGTGTCGGAGGACACCCCGGTCGAGCCCCCTGGTCAGGTCCAAATCACCATCAAGCCTCCAACCAGAGTCGACCCGCAGCCGACCGAACAACAGCCGAAAGAACAACTGTCGAAAGAGCAACAGCCGACGAAACCACAACCACAACAGCAAGCAAACCCTCCGGCTCCAGCAAGCGTCGCCCCAACTCAAGTACCGATGAATGGAGTCGAGCAAGATAACCCTGAATATGCTTTGTCAAAAGGAATCATCAAGAAATTGGCCGCTGAGATAGCTGCCGCTAGACAGAAAATCAGAGCACAAAAAGTACAATAGGGCAAAGGTAAGCGCAAGCTTATCGTCGCTGAGTCGTTTGACGATGAGGAAGAGCTAGTGGCCGCGGCCGTCGACATTGTCGATCAGCCGACTAAGTCGGTCGACCGACTAAACCAGAAGATTAAGTCGACTAACTAAAAGTCGTGTCGGTTCACCGAACCGACAGGTAGTTATTTTGTAACTGTTTTGTAAATTGTATATATTAGGCTGTTGAGCCAAACGAGAACTCAGTTCAGTTCTCTGCCTTGTATGAACTCATTATAATAATATAATATGTTTTCCTATATGTTCTTGTCTCATGTCTCTGATTTATAGATATATATGTTTTAGTATGTATTATTGGTAACCTTATGTGATCTATGAGATTACAACAAGATTGGTTGCGTGAGTTGGTGCCGTAGAAATGATGATGGGCATACGAAGTGAATATGCATCCATGCCAGGACTGTGAATGAGTTTGTTGCATGCACGCCAACTGATCCATGCAAAAATGCATGTCTGCTATATCCCTTAATCTCACGTCGAAAATTGATTGAAGTTCATCCTCCTTCAAACATTTACAACCAGTTCCTTCACACTAAGGGAAGACCCAAGCCTCTGGAGGGTGGGGTTTCTAGGGAGGGATTCTCGGCTTCTCGATTCGAATATAGTATCTAAATTGGTGACCTCCCCTCGAGTCAGGAAAGGTGACTAATGCACTATAAATTGATTCAAGGGAAGGTGACCTTCCCTTGAAAGGGGTGAGGGACTCCCCTTCTTAAATGCACTAGCTTCCTCGGCTGCATGGGTGATGCCTTCTCTTGTCCATAGTGATTTACTCTATGGCACAGTTTTTGGGATATCTTTCAAAACTTTAGAAGTATTACAAAAAATAATGACAAATATTATTAAGACAAATAAAGGAATAAGAATATCAACAAATGTGTTCTAAACAAAAATATGGGTTCATATAGTTTGGAAGGACACATGAACACGTTTGTTTTCCAATCAAGGGCTACTAAGAGAAATTGATGCGGTAGTAAGACTCGTTAAATGCATAATCAATAATGTATTATGGTGGGGACTTGGGCACGAAAGAACAACAAGAATATGTCAAGCTGTCGAAGACAATGTGTTCGGTTGAGAAGGAAAAAGATGCCAAGCTATTTAAGAAATTTAAGGACGTCTTTTCCTTGGAAATATGAATATCTGAAGACGTATCATACATCTATCTTTCAGCATCAGATCCCCTTGACCAACATGAGAGAGCAAGCAAAAATTATAACTTATTATAAGCAACATGTGTGTGAACCTTTAGAAGATGGATCAACATCCATCAATGATGATTTTTCTTATATTTTGCCCCTCATAACAACAATTGAAATTAATGTCACGAAGTATCCAAAGACGAGGCTTATCAAGCACTTTTAGATTTTGTCAAAGGTAAAGCCCGCACCCCTGATGGCTTTCGAGATGATTTATTAAAACTTTTTGGGGATATTGTAGGATTAGATACATAAGGTGTTATAAAATCAAGGAAAACCCAACAAATTTTAAATCTTTGAGTTTTACCTTCATTACATCGATTCCCAAAGAGAGGAACAAGTTCATTTCATAAAAATATATGCTAATTGCTTAATTGCATTGCAATGCATTCTATAACTATATCTCTAAAGTTATGGAAACCATATTAAAATAGATGGTACTACAACTTTATCTCTAAAGTTATGGAAACCATATTTAAATAGATGGTACTAGAAATCATTTTTTTAAAACAAGGTGGGTTTAAGCCAACCAAAACTTTGATGGAATTGTTATTGTTAAAGAAACCATCCACTCCTCATAGAAGATTAAAAAGGGTGGAAATATGATAAAATTATGTATACCTAGTCTATGTTAAGCTTAATTTGAAAATTGATCTTTTAGATCATGAAAGATCCAAAGTTGTATCTCCTTGACCTTTTTTTCAATCATGTTGAATGAGACCTCTAACATTCCTTTTCGAGGAAGAAAATCTATTAGACGAGGACAACCCTTTCTCCCTACTTAATTATCATGATAACAGAAAGCTTGGGTTGGACAATTGAGGATTTCAAAACTCAAGATGGATTAGGTGGGTTGAACCTACTATGATTTCAAAATTTGTTTCTAAGTTCCAATTTTTAGATGAGACAACCTTGATTGGGGAAGAAACAACTAGAGATGCCAACTCTTTCCAAAAATCCCACAATTTGTTTCTTAAATATTTAGGATGATTGATTAATTATTAAAAGTCTAATATGTTTTTTCAACAACCCTTTGATGCTCCAAGTCCATGTAATTCCATTGCTTAATTTTCCCATATATTCTTTGGCCAAAAAATATCTAGGTATCCCTATGTTTCAAAATTGGTAGGGACTTGTCTTGAAGAGTGTTACTGCTCAAAATAGCAACCCTAACACAACTAGGTTGTGTGGACTAGGGATAGTGTGGTTTAGCTTGAGAGAGTTAAACCCAATGTCACCACACTCTAACCTCTCAACACTTCGGGTAACTCCAAGCTCAAGGGGAGACCCTAATCGATGAAACATATCTGCAACCACCAACAAATAACAAATAATGTAACAATAAAATAATAATAAATTAATATTACTTTATTATTAGTAAAGAATAGCTAAAGTCAATAGTCATGCCCTTTGGTGAAAAGGTGCAAGACAGACTTATATAAGCCCAAGAAATTGTAATTATTAATCATCCTACATATTATCAATTATTCTTACTTATCCATTTATGGATTACTTATTCTATATACATTGGGTTTTTACCTAAAAAGCGGATTTTACCGCTTCAGTGGTATCAGATCCTTTCTCGGGCCACTCTGATTTTGGCCCTTGGCCAATCATTCATCATAATTTTTTTGGATCTTGGTCCTTGAATAGAAATTGGGCCCTTGGCCTCTCCATCCCCTATCCTCACTCACTCACATATCACTCACTCTTCTCCATTCCTCCTTTCCCGCTCGCTCGCTCACCCATTCCACTCCCTTCTCACTACAAAGAATTGTTGTGTCACCCCTACTCCTGCACAATCCCTCATGTTTCTCCTCCTTGCGCCAAACCTTGCACAACTATATCCTGCTCCTCTCTCCTACATCGTGCCCTCAACACCTCTCCTACAAATCCCTCCTTCCGCTGCATGCTTACATCTTTACTTCAAATTCCCTCACCACCACACACTATCCCTCGTGCCTCCTGCAAATCCTCATGCCACTACTCTGTGTTCCATACACATTCCTCACACTCCACTCATTCCAGTCCCCCCCCACGCGCATCACCCACACTGCTCCCATATGCTCCTTCTCCCTCTATCTCACACAATCCTCACGCTCACTCCCTTACCTCCTGCGTATTCCCTCCGCTGCACCATCTCTCCCTGCCTACGCCCCTTCGCACTTCCATTCTCACCTACATAAACACCTACGTGTTGTCTGCTCCCTACTCCCCTCCACCACACCTCGCCACTTCCACGACACTTTCCCACTTCCATGCCCCTCCACTTCTCCAATAGAGACCACTCCCCTCTTATGCTAGGGATTAAAACCCTAAATTGCACTATTTAAACAAAAAGAATAAAAAAATTATTGATATTAAATAATAATATTTATTGTAGCCCGAATAGGTGTGGCTCATTGGCGTTCGATTGATATGAAGTCACTTGTTGTAAATGGAGGTCACGAGATCAAATCCCACCTAGGTTTACCTGTGTCCCATGTCTTGCGGGTGGGTGTGGGGCACCTAGGGGTATAGTGGTAGTGGGAATGGATCCCTGCATCCCGTGTCACGCGAGTACCATCCCAAACCCAGTTGTCGATTCCCCTAGTTACAATAATAATCATAATCATAATAATAATAATAATAATAATAATATTTACTATACTATATGTTACAACATATACAACTTTTTCAAAATATAATAATAATAAAATTATTATTATTAATATATTTTCAATTTTTTTTATTAATAAATAATATTTAATAAGTGTAATAATTACAATTATTATATAAAAAGGAAAATAAAACAAATCAAAATCAGGAAAGAAGACAAAGTGAAAATGGAAGAGACAAATTTAATAAAGCAGAGAAAAGATTTCTCAAGGTTCCAACGAAAGTGCCAATGGCGATGCTGAAAGTTTATGGGATATTTGATGAAAGACCAATTGCCATCGCTATATGTCCATCCAACAAGGAATTTTTTATAACATCGTTGTCGCAAATCAAGTACAAGTTCAAGAATCAATGAAGAATGAGTCAAACGAAGATTAAATAGAATTTCCATTACAAATCGATGATTATCATTTTGTAGCTCATTTCACTGCCGTAGCTATAGACGACCATCTCATCGACATAATGCTGGGTTATGGCTGGTTGGAAACACTAGGAACATTCTCCGTCAATGCAAAAAATAAGTACATCACCTTCTTCCATGAGAAGAAGAAAATAACGTTACATGTCCTCTCAGTTATAGTCCTTGTATTGCAAACTACAAATGAAGATTCAACTAATGGACGATATGAAGAGTTAGAAGCAGAAATACAGTTTTTAAACAAACTCATCATGGACAAAGATAAGGAGTTGGAGCATGTCTAGAGAAAGTGAGAAAATCAAGAATTCAAGTTATGTCAACATCGGCAACAAAAGGAAAAACTCCAGCAACAGTATGACGACATTAAGAAGACACATAAGTTGGAAATTACAAAAATCAACAAGGTGTTATCAAGCAATACCAAAGAACTTTTTCGACTACGAAATCATAACAAAAAATTAATTACGAATATTAAAAAAACTGAAACATATTCTCAAGAAGGAACAACCCAATGAAGACCTCGAAGGAAGAATTCTAGAAAAGCAAGAAGAAAACCAGCGCCTAAAGAATCTTAATCAAGAGCTAGAAAAACAAATCGAGAAGTTAAAAGAGGAAAAAAGGTCGCAAGACGAAAGGTTCGAAAAGATTCAAAGTAAAAACAATCTAGTGGAAAACAAAGTAGCACAAATCTAGGAAGAAGCATCTAGACTCTTCAAAAAAAAAGTCAAGTTGACTAAGTGAATTCAGTCATCATCATAGACAAATAATAAGTCAATACAGCTGAAGAACAAACACTAAGAAGTCCTTATCGACACCCCAATTATAAACACCATTTTGACCAACGACAGGTTCAAAATGAACACACACAAAGGAGATATGATGTCAGACGAGCAAGAACATGAAATCAAAATACAAAACAACAAACAAGAAGAACTATCCCACAAAGTGATCAAATCGATTCAATAAAAATAGATTTGGGATGGACTAGATCAGAGACAATGTGGAAGTTCTTCTGGGGAATTCGTAACTCGCATCGCCTCGTTTCATCAAATGTCGCAATGAATAAACACAAAATATCTAGAGATAACATTACAAGAAAAAATCAGACGTAATCATTGTCTTCAAATAAGCTTTGAGGACAAAGCTTCCCTTAAGGGGAAGGCAATGTAACAATAAAATAAAATAAAATAAATATTAAATATAATTAATATTAATTTATTATTAGTAAAGAATAGTAAAAGTAAATAGTCATGCCCTTTGGTGAAAAGGTGCAAGTCAGGCTTATATAAGACCAAGAAATTGTAATTATTAATTATCCTACATATTATCAATTATTCTTACGTATTCATTTATGGATTACTTATTCTATCTACATTGGGTTTTTACCTAAAAAGAAGATTTTACCGCTTCAAATACCTTCCAAAAAAATTTAACAACTATGATAAGTGCCTTATCGGAGTAAAACATTATTAAACAAGACACAAAGAGCATGCAATAATGGAGTTGTTCACTTTATCACAAATTCCAAATAATATCATGCGTTTCAATGCAATTTCATGTCTCCCAAGGAATTGCCACACTGTTAGAACTCTAAAGCCTTGATGGTAGCAAGAGTTCTATAAACAAGCTAAGAATCTAAGCTGCCAATCAACCTCATTGGGAATTGCAGAGAACTAGCATAAGGAGAGAAGACGAGGAATAATGAACACACATTAAGGAATGATCAATAGATGATAATTGGTATTATTACATTGGTAATACATACTTATAAAGGATAATTGAGTTGATGGAAGACAACTCATTGCTAACTCATAAATCAGACTTACAAAATATGATAAACCCCCATAGGTGGCTAAAGCACTTTCCTAATCTATCAAGGACCTCATGAATTAGATAAAGCACAACTGAGTGATGATAAGCGATGGAAATAATTGCTAATCCTGGAATGTGGAGAGAAAATAATGTAGGATGGGTTGGCAACGAAGGATAGCAGTTTCCTAGCTGACTAGCTTTACCTTATCCATAGAAAAGCTGGAATAAAGTAGAATAAAGACAAAATCTGCAGGAAGGCACAATAACTAATTATGGTAGTCAATAAAGTGGATAGGATCAAATCATAACCAAGATAAAAGCGTTCCTGGGGTATATATGGCAAGTGCTGACCATGTGTTGCAAGTGGATGCCAACTATCTAGGCTAGTGGGTAGGAAATTAATCAAGTAATGATTAAATATTTTATCCTAAGTATTGAGTGGGTTTATTATATTCCCACACCTCCCTTCAAGTTTGAATTTATGATGATATCTCTGAAATAATCATAAATATAGACTTATATAGGGCCCTTAAATAAGGCCATGGTCGCCCTTTAACAATTATTATGTCCAAGGAACTGAGGAAAGAGGAAAAACCACATGGGGAAAATCCTCCCTCAAGAAAGGACATGAAAGGAAAACAAAAAATGTTGAATGCCGATGCTACTCCAAATTGAATGTTGATGTCTGGTGGAATCGTCTTGTTGGGAAGAAGAGAAATCTGCTCACCTGGATCAAGAACAACTGTAGGATGGAAACTACGACCATGTAGAACAACTGAGATCCAATGATGTGTAAGAAAGACTAAAATATCTTGAGATGACATGAACTTCAAACCAATAGAGATGAAATTAGCTCCAGATAGGTGAAATAAGTGTCCAAGTAAATGCATAAGGTCTCCAACTTCATTTACACTGAGAGGATGTGTGTAAGTGATCATGTAGGAACAAAGAGAAGGCTTAGGATCAGAGAGTGCGAATGAAAAGAATCCATGGGTTGATCTAGCATCCAAAGAATCCAAAATAACACATATTATCACATCAGTAGACTCATGGGAATACACTAGTAAAAAATACTCTGTGGTAGAAGTATGAAAGGAGGAAGGAAGGAGATGTCCAAAATCTTCAAGGAGGATCTGAGTATTGATGCCAAGAACAAATGAGGAGATGCAGAAGCGCATGAGATCAAGTATGGTGAGTGGTATGACACAAATAAGTCTTGATCTAGCTAAGAAATCATCCAGGAAGTCATTGAGTTTCTCACCATCAAGGAGAGAGGTATTCACAAGGTGTGAAAAACATGGCATATAGATCTCAGAATCTATGATAAAAGACATAGATAACATTGAATGTGTGAGTGAATAATCAACAATAGTAATAGTAGATCCATTAGTCACTTATTTTTCATTATCAACATCATAAGAAAATGAATCAGGATCTTCAACTTCAATAGATACAGAAAAATATGGCTCTTCAATATTTGCTTCTTGATAGAAGGAGGAATCATTCGAATCAAAGAGAATAGTAGCAACATGAACTGTATGAGAGCGTTATTCATTATGAATAAATTCATCGAAGAATGTAGAGGCAGAGACATCTTGAGAGAGAGCACATGAGGAGAAGCTGGGTTCGCTCCATGCTTTATCTTCTTCTTCCTGCATACCAAAATATTTGTCTAAATTGTTCCAAATATCAAATGGATATTCAACATAATCCATGAGATGATGTATCTCTAGAGACATTGCTAGAGACATAATTCCAGAATCTCTATCACTTTAATTTAGCCAGTAAATATTCTCTTCATAAGACTCTGGTTCGCTCAATGCACCAATGGAAACATCAAAGAGACATTGCCTCT
This sequence comes from Pseudotsuga menziesii, assembly GCA_001517045.1. Classification (NCBI taxonomy): domain Eukaryota; kingdom Viridiplantae; phylum Streptophyta; class Pinopsida; order Pinales; family Pinaceae; genus Pseudotsuga; species Pseudotsuga menziesii. The sequence continues at coordinate 181,349 of LPNX010024558.1, read as the reverse complement.
TCAAATATGCGCTCATCTTGGGCTTCCAATGATCATAATTGAAAGGAGATAGTAGAGGAACTTTCCAATCCATATATTAGTTGTTGCACCCACAAAATAAACCTGCAAATATGAAAAGGAGAATTAATTGATGAGCTCCCAAAGCTCCGATACCATGTTAGAATTCTAAATCCTTTATGGTAGCAAGAATTATATAAACAAGCTAAGAATCTAAGCACACAATTAACCTCACTAGGAATAGCACAGAATTAGCATAAGGAGAGAAGAAGATGAATAATGAACACACATTAAGGAATGATCAATAGATTATAATTGATATTATTACATTGGTAATACATCCTTATAAAGGAGAATTGAGTTGATGGAAGACATCTCATTGCTAGCTCATAAATCGAACTTACTAAATATGATAAAACCCCATAGGTGGCTAAAACACTTTCCTAATCTATCAAGGACCTCACGAATTAGATAAAGCATGAGTGAGTGATGATAAGTGATGGAAATACTTGTTAATCCTGGAATACGTAGAGAAACTAATGGAGGATGGGTTGGCAACAAAGGATAGCATTTTCCAAGTTGACTAGCTTTACCTTATCCACATAAAAGTTGGAATAAAGTAGAATAAAGACAAAATCTACAAGAATGTGCAATTACTAATTATGGCAGTCAATAAAGTGGACAAGATTAAACCAGAATCAGGATAAAATTAGTCCTCGGGTATATATGGCAAGTGTTGACCATGTGGTGCAAGTGGATGCCAACCATCTAGGCTATTGGGTAGGAAATTAATCGAATAATGATTAAATATTTTATCCTAATTATTAAGTGGGTTTATTATATTCCCACACACACTTCCGAAGACAACCAATCCAAAAAGTGCATCGTCAAGTAAAAGTCGACAATTGAACTAGGGTGAAGTTGTAGGGCATGCCATAAATACCATAGACCCTCTAATTCACCAATTATAAGGGTTTTATGTATCCCAATGTACTTCCTCAAAAGATGAAAAAATTTAGGGTTTGTAGATAAAACCCAAGGAAATTTTTTAGGGTGGACCAGAAATACCAAATCATTACTATTTTTTTACTTTGAATTTATTTAGAATTTTAGGGTTTTTTCCAATAGTAAAATATGTTTATGTATTTTTGCATAAAATAGAACATGTAAAACTTGATAAAAAGGAGGATTGATAGATAGGGTATTAGATTCTTGTCTCAAACCCTAGGTCTATGAGATATTGAGGCTAACATCCCTCCTCTTAAGATTGTATTCAATACTTTCAACTAGGGCTAAGCTAGCAACCTTAAGGGTTAGGCAATGAAACCCTAATTAGGGAAAATAGAGAAGTCACATGCCTAAGAGAACAATGTGGAGATCCTTGGTAGGAAGTTCTCCTTAAGCATGTTGATAAAATGATAACAAACAAACCCTAGCTCAGTCCAAAGTAATTCAAGAGTGGCGCTAAACTAGGGTTAGGAGATAAACTTACCAGCATTAACCAAGAATGAGCAAGATAATGCATTTTCGGTAACTCTTGAGCATGCGTTATTACAACTAGTCTAGCATCAACTTAACACGTGCAAGATCAAACCCTAGAACATCATCAATTCATCCTTCAATCAAAACATACATTCAAGAGAGAGGTGCACATAGCTTCAAGTGCTCTAATATACAGAGATAAAAAGAAAAGAATACATAATTTGAACCCTTGTCCATGATTTACAAATGAGATGAGGTTGTCTTATTTATATGAGACAACCCTCGGCCTTTTAAAAATTTGATCCTACAAATTCAATGACAAATTATAAAATTTAAGGTTAGAGCACCCACAAATTGAGGACTAAACCATACAATGACACAAAATAAAAATAAAAAATGTGCAATTAGGCTCCATAAGTGCAAGGTGAGCCAGGAGGAGGGCGTCATGACCCAACTAACCCCAATAGATGATTGTTCATCAATGCCCTCTATTTTAACAATGTAGGCTTCTTATTTAAGGAATGGCATCATGGGTATAAAGACTAGGAGGAGTGGTTTTGCATCAGAACAATAGGTCCAAGTGGCGAAATGAGGTGTGCTAAACCGGTATGACAACCCTTATGCTCGTAATCACCTCAGCTAAGCAAAATATGAGTGTTTCCATGTGTTCCAATGATTTGACTCAAGGGAACTAAACACCCACCAAAAGGGTAGTTAGTAGATCCACAAGGTCATAACCTCTTTGAGGTGGAAACCAAAGGGACCTACCATGACCTGATCATGAGTATTTAGCCACAAAATCAACACTCTACATAATATAGCCCCCAAAACTTGGCCTTTACAAAAGAAAAAGAAACCCCTCACTCTCGTACATTTGGAAGGAACACTTCAGACACTCTGAGGCGTAATAGAGAGAACCTTCATCCAAGATCAAGAAAGAACTTCAAAGTTGGACGTCTCATTTTCTTTCATTAGCTATAAGTATTACCTTAGTTAAACAAATATTAAATTTAGTGCTAGTATTCTTAATCTTAGCTCTACAAGCACCAAAAAAAGTTATAAAAGTGATGGAAACAATCTCAATTTTTAATAATAATGGGGAGGGTCCTAGTAGGATAAAAATAACCTATGATAGTTTAGGAAAATATCTACACTCTGAAGAGCATGTGAGGTCTAGGAATTTGAAAAAAGTATTCTAACATAGCTTTATCAAGCAAACTTATTAGGTGATGGTATAATGATCGTTCAACTCCATGGACACATACTTAGAAAGAAAAATATGTTCATAATCTTTCATGCTAGGACCTCCCAAGGGTTATGTCCTTGCCAACGGGTCATGTTTGGAAGATTGCAAAAATGGGTGTGAGTCTCATGCTTGATAATTACTTTTGGGAATTAAGGGACTAATACATAAACTCTTTTGTAGGAATATTTGAGTAACAAATTCATCTTGATAGTGCATCTATATTCAAGTAGCCTAAGAATTTATTAGGACATTTAAGAGTCTATCTCGTTAATCAAATAAAAAAAATCTTAACCAATTGATAAATCTAAGTGGATTCTAAAAATTGAAATCTTTGGATACTTTACATGCATGATTGTTAATATACTTAAATATTTGTGGAGTAATTATAAAAATGATAAAACTTATCAAACATAAAATATTCTAATAGGAGGAAAGAAATCATCTCATGAAATGTTAGTTTGGTTTACACACTCCTAGTAGATATTCAACACTTGACATAGAAATATTGACTTTGGCCAAATGTATGGAACTTTGATCTATGTGCCACAATATCAACTTTCTTAGCATTGGTAGCTTGTGAAAGAAAACTCACATGGGAAATATATTATATACCAATAATAAGTATGATAAACAAAAAATCCTAAAGTGAAATGTATTATAAATCTCCATCATCTAATTACCTTTCACATTCTACCTTTCCCCAACAGGTGCTCCCCTTCAAATTTATTGATGAAGTTCACATCCCAAATGCACTCCACTTGCATATTTGATGTTAATAATGGAAGATTGAGTAATATACACCATGGATTGATATACCATATATCCCTCCACCATATAACCCTCAAGACGTGCTCTTTATCAAACCAAATCCTTCAATGATTTCAAGTGCCTCTCCCCCATTGTTACACATAAATCTCGTCATCATCATGTGATGAGGTCCCAAACATCAGTTATTGCCCTGAATTCCAATTTGTGAAGTGAAAATACTAGCCCATGCTTCAATCTTGCATATAAAAGTCTAGCACCACTTTTGCCCTTAAGGCAAGGGGCGTTACCTTCTTCAGTAACGCCTACCATCTCTTGAAAGTAGGTGGTGCCACCGCTTTTTCCTCTTGTTCAAAGCGCAGTTCTACCCTGTCACCACTCTGTCATAGTGGAGGAGAAGTGGTGCCCTTGGTAAAAAGTGAAAAAGAGAGGATTCCATGAAGCTTCTCGAAGGAAGACTTCATGGCACCCTTATCCCTACTCCTGAGGACCACTTGGACTCGAGATCCATCCTTTTGGGATCTCCCTTCCACCTCACCCACCATTTACTCAACCATCCTATCCTCCCAAGGCCAATAAAACTAGGATCATACCCCATGGTTGAGAGAGAGAAAATTTATGCTGTTGCATTGAGATTCTGGCCTAAATCAGTAGGGTGAGCATAGGAGGAGCAAGTTTGAGCTTTTGGGGACAAGTTATTGGCATGAGAAGGAGCATCACGACAATAAGGTGAAGGTTGTAATATTTCTTCTTTATTATTAATGCAAAGTTGGTTCCTTTCTTGTAAAGTATGTTGTGTTATAATCATGTCTTTTACTGTTGGATTCCTTAGTCACTGACATAGATTTGTGGATTATATTCTGGTACTTTTGATTTTTTTGTTGGCTTCTGTGATTATGCAGGTACTTCCTTGAAGAGCCATCGCCATAGGAAACAACTACACCACTCCATCAAAGGGACTCATTCCATATCTCCACAAATTCTAGGGGACGTCTTCCAACTCTGTTGTAACTCATTTGTTCTAGATATGAACCATTCAGACTAGAGGAACAACTCTTGTCCGCAAGAGGTGCATTTTTCCTAGAAACAACCATCCACATTGACCTTATGTGTACAGGCAAGCACATTTCAATCTCCTCAACTTGGTGTATGAGGTAGTTTTCTTATGCATTGAAGAATGTCGGAGGTGGATACTTTTCATTTCACACATTAGCTGAGGCATGTGTCTCCTCCAATACTTTATATATTCTTTATGAATTTATTTTGACGCCAACCATCTACAAATGGTGATACAAGGAAATCACATGTTTCAACAAAAGTGTTTATACATTGCACAGAACAAATGCCATTCAATTCAAAAACAGATTAAACACATAGTTTGCATATAAATCGGTACTTACCTCATGTATTTGACAAGAGCATATATAACTTGTTTAGCGTTGTTGTCAAAGTTGCCTGGGAGAGATAGAGGTAGGATACATTTTAACCATAAAAATGAATCATTATTTGTTTCCAAAGCAGACAAAAAATACAAAAAGAATGTATACCAATATATAAATATAAAATATACCCAAATAATTACCTTAATGAAGGTATGCCAATCACAAGTTTTTACCCCACTATATTCACCTTTCTTTGTGAAGATATTATTTATGTTTGAATAAAATCCAGTGGGAAGCTTAATTTTCCGAATGACTTATTTAACATCATTGATTTTTTATTTTGTTAGTAATCAGGGAAGACTATTTCGATATCCATCGTAATTTGAATGAATTACACTTTACATGCATGATTAGCAACCTGAATGTCACTACAAATTTTGGAAATATTTTCTTTGTCACACCTACCATTTAAGATTTGGCATAATGTTTGTGTTAAATTCTTATTGATATGCATTGTTTCAAACAAATGAACTATTTGTAGGTCCTCATAGTAGCACAACCTATTACATTGTATAGGATGAACCATTTGTAGGTCTTCATAGTAACACAACCTATTAAATTGTATAGGATAAATTTTCATTCCTCATGGAATCCCATTAATGCCTTGACAACCTCCATGAAGGATAAAATAAATTACAACAATATTTTTCAATTATGGTAAACATAATTCAATAAAAATAAATATTGCAAACAATAAAAACATATATGATACATAGACAATTTATGTACCTCGATGATTTCTACTATATTCCACCTTCCATAGGCGGGCGGTCATTCTTCATGGTTTTAATCCAAACTCTTCTTTCCCATTGAAAAAAAAAATTAGTGGTTCAATACATATGGTTCTTAGAGAGGAAGTGTCTATACTCATCAAACACCTCCTTTCCTAAACTTATTAAATGACGAGGTTTCATCTTAGAACCACAAAGTGGACATGCAAATTTACCCTTTGTTTGAAGAATTGGAAGAGATAGATTATTGTCAATTATATATATATATATATATATCAAAGGAACATTTAAATTAAAACATGCATGATATCTTGATAAAATTAAAATTATATACTATTAAAGTTCAGTGGAACGTCACATGCCACAAAATTGTGTTAGTCCTAGGGCATCATGATTTTCCCATAAAAGTATTCCACGGAATTGAAATTCATTTTTTCCCCATTGGCCTAGACATGTCATACATAGTGATGTCATCCCATAGCTAAAGCAGCTCGTCGATAAGAGGCTTGAGATATACATTCATATCTTTAACTTGGTATTTACCTTTTTTTTAAATACATGTAATTGCTACAATTTGTACATATAAGAAAATATATAAGTATAAGAAATTATGCAACAAATAAGAGAAATAGAATGTTAGGTTCAAAAAATGTTTGTAAACAAATACCTGGAATAATCATTGCCAACATTATGTGCTCCCTCTTTATTGACATCCAAGGAGGAATGTTATTATTGATAACAAAAATTGGCCACACTGAGTAAATACAACTGAGCTCACCAAATGGATTGACACCGTCAATTGCCAATGAAATCCTGGCATTACGAGTTTCATTTTGAAAAATGGACATCTTTCCTTGATGTTCCTAAATGCATAACCATCTACAAGCATTCAAAGAATACCATCTCCACTTTTGTTTCGTGCATGGTAATAGATCAACTATTTAATGCTTTCACACTTGATCAATCCCTTCAAACGTGGTATTATGGGAATGTGACGAAGAACCTTGCAAGGAACCATTTTTTTAGTTGATCGGTTCAATACCTACTGATATGACATTGTGGGAATTTTGTTTCCGATGCATATTGTCCATAATATATAATTTGATCATCGGTACATGCATTAATAGCTCGATACTCCATTCCAATATCTTTCATAAGGGAAGATAAATATTTGTATGTGATAGGCAATATATTTGACTCTAGTAACAGAAATGCACCTAACAATATACACCATAAAAAAGTAACTAGTTAATGTAAAGAACATTAATTGTACTAAATACTGCAAAATAGAGAAAAAAAATATAAACTTATCACAATGTGATGAAATATATCTTAGGATCTGTGTCATACAATTATTTGACAAACCATTAAAAACCTTTAAGTTCATTAGTAATAATGTAGCGGAGAGAAGATTTGATCTTGAGATTTTACAAAGTTGTTGTTTTGCCTTGTCAAGTAGAGATATACCATACATATCATGAAAGTTGTCATGATCCGTTGGAGCGAATGTGTCTTGGATCAATCTATTTGTTCCTTCATCTTCAACTATATTATTATTATCATATTATTCCATAAGATCATTAACTTGATCTTCAATATTCACTCCATATTGTTCAGCTTGTGCAACATTATATTACTAGTACTTGGTGCATTCTCCGACATCAGATATCTAGGGGGAATTGTCTTTATAATCCAAAACAATCAAGCACAAGTAGTGTGTCAAACATGATCCATATAAAGACATACAATGAATAAATATAACTTACCAACGGTATCCATTCCCCCCTTTGATGTGTCCATTTTTGCTAAAATGTATTTTAGCTCTATCAAAATTCTTCTAAGATTGAAGTCCTCACATTGAGCACAAGGGAAATAACATTCATCGTCACCTATTTCCCTTAAACCCACCCACAACCTATCAAGAATACTTTTGTTTTCTTCTTAAACATTGTTATCCAACATTCTTCGCTACTAAAATAGAGTGATGATTTTCTTATAGAATGAAGTGCTCGACGTGAAAGATCAAGTAATCATGCTTTATGTTCAAAAAAATGTCCTTATAATCTTTCCAAACTATCACAATTATAGAAAAACTGTCGAAACGTCTATTAAATTTCTTATATTTATAAATATCGCAAGCGTTGGTATTCTGACATATGTTAAATTTGTCAACATTGGATTTTAAACATACAGTAGGCAAAAGTGATTGTTGCAAAATTTTAATGGTTATCCACTTTGTGTCAGGGGTCCAACGACATATCGTCGGAATACCAAATACTACATCTTAGACGTTGGAGGTTCGGTGGTTCATGTGAAAACACCGATGGACTAATGTTTGGATATGGTAGGATTGACAGTTTAATAATAATCATTGGTCAACTGACGAATGCAAGCTAAATTAAAAAAAATAATGTTTTGTACTGTCAGATTTTTTCCCCAAATTTTGAGACAAAATGTTATAGTGTTAAGGTGTGGATTACTCTTTCTAGTCTATTTTATGCTCTTTTCATGCTCTTTTGGGTAATTTGTTGCTTAACAGCCACATCAGAAACCATACAATCTTTTGGTAGGTAATCTGCAACTTGGAATTCTATGTCCTTATAATACTTCCATTTTGTTTTCAGTAAATCATTATGCATTTGTTTAAATTCTTAGGCAATACAGATTCAAAAATGTCAGCAAATAAGAATGTATATTCAACATATGGACTTCCCTTTTGTTTGTTATCCATTTACTTTCGTTATGTGATCAAGATAGGAATAATTTAAATGTTTTTGGACTAAGTCATTCATGTTGACTTCTATCAATTGCTCATGGCTTTGCACAAATGGGTCCTCCTTTCACTAATAGATTTTCCTGATTTCTCCTACATCATATGTTCCCTCGCAATAACAGATGGCAATGTCAGGGACATTGCCACCTCGTGGCTCTTGTTTTGATTTATAATTATGAATGTTTATAAAACATGTGATAGTCAAATAAGGTTTAAAAGGATGAGTCACTTTTTAATAGGTCTTATTAATAACTTTATACATGATAAAAAATTTAATAAGGGTATTTTTAGGTGATAATATCGTGATCACTTTTACTTATCTACATTTTGATTTCGTTATAAATGATATCATTCTACTTTTGAAAGGACTAAATGCATAAGTAAAACCTAGAGGATATTTTTCCCAGCTTCTTGGTATTGATGCCATTCACATCTTTGGTGACTCGAAGGTTATAGTCAATTGGGCAAATGGATCCTACAATCTACATGTACTTTCACTAACCAACTAAATTGATCACACCAGACTCCTTTCCCCTTTTCTGAATCTTGTCATGATCACATATATTGAAAACACAACTCAATTGCCGATGACCTCTCTAAATCAGCCTTGGAGGACTCTGCAAGATTTTTTCATGTGACTGAGTACATTAAGGGGTATGCCATTTATAAAGAATCATTTTCTTATTTACATATCTCTGATATGTGATGTATAGTTTCTATTCAGTTGATATAGTCTACTTTTGATTCTGTACCAGCTAGTTTTGATTTTGTACCAGTTTTAATAAGTCAGTTTGATTTTGCACCAACTAGTTTTGATTTAAAATATATGATGGCTAGATTGCTAAAAAGTCAATAACATAATATTAATATTATGTTAGACTTTGAAGAGATGTCACACATCTACCTAACAGTTTTAAGATATTGTATAAGCTGTATTTTCTTTTTAATTCTAAGAAACATCAAGAAAATGTTTTGTTTTGTTTTTTTTTTGAACAAAACTAAAAATATATATAATATAAATATGTGAATTAATTATTGATTAAAATATTTTATTTTTTCCATAAGTCAGATTTTACCTCAATCTTGCGATTGCATTTAAAATTGAAATTGTTCAATTTGGATAATTCAAAATCTTAATTTTGATATGATTGATAGTTTTTTATTTTTTAATAGAATCAATTTACGAAAATTACAACTGATTGTAGAAATATCTGTTCACCGTTTTGATTTAAAACTACTTAAAATAAAACTATTTTAGTTGTTCCTTAATATAAAACTCTTCTCAAGGCTCCGGTGAAGGAGGCTAAAATGGCTTTTGAAAGAGATTTTTGATTAAAATGGTATAAGATTTAGTTGGTAGCTCGTATGATAAGATCCTCCTCTCACCATGAAACATTTGTCAAGATCCTCCTCAGAACTAATGGACAAATTTACAAACGTTGTTTTAAAGTTAGAGATGCTTTAAGTAGGTGCGAAAGTGGGGTTAAGTTAGAGATGCTTTCCCTGTTTCAGTAGGTGCAAATCTGCAAATCGAGACCATATAATAAAATAAAATAAAAACAATCACGGGCATTGACCTGCAGTCGCGAAACAAGCCGTAAATCTCGTTTGTATTCGAATTTAGGAAAGCGTGGAGAGCAGGGCAACCGGGAATGTGTAAAAGGGGTCGGTACATGGCTATTACTACTATTCTGCTTTTCCATTTCAAAGTTGAAAGTCCGCCCGGTGACCGTGCCATCCCTTAAAATGAGCTTCGCTAATTGTGCCACTGACCACATTCTATGTCTATGTCTCTTATTTATTAAGTTACGTACGTGATCACGCACGCATATCACCGAATCAGGAGCATCTCCTTTATGCCAAAAGTTCTGGGCCCCACCGGCGAGCGTTTAGAACGTGTATTTAATTGCAATCTTGCTTTTAGTTTTGGGAAACGCAAAAATGCAAATTTTATCTTTTTAACTATCTTGTATTCAAAACTATATAAATTTGATCACTCTTTTATGTTTTATACTGGTTGAGGTAGAAATGTAAATTGTTAATTAATTTAATGATTGAGATGTTTATAACAGTAATAATAAATGCATTGTTATAATGTATATATTGAATAGATAACTAAAAATAAATATCTAAAATTTTTATAATATTTAATGGTTGAGATTTTTATAACAGTAATAATAAATGTATTGTTACAAGGTATATATTGAATAGGTAAATAAAAATAAATATCTAAAAATTCTAAAATTTAGTTGATTTTTTTAGTCAGATGAAGTTTAATTAAAAATTTTAAATACTTCACTTATTTTTAAAAACACTTAATCTATTTTTAATATCATAAAAATTTTGCAAAATAAAATACTTTGTATTCATAAAATAATAAAATATATTTGCATTCAAATTTTGCAAATTAAAACACTTTGTATTCATTAAAAAAACAAAGTCAATCAAATGTGAAACAATCCAGTACTCAATAGCCGGCCCCATTGGAATAAAGTACGTTTTCTTTGACTTACAAGTTACAAGCCCCAGTCCCACACTAACCATCCATTTGCTAGCCGTTGAATTTCTTTAATCATGAAGCACGAGCTTCATTAAGGTGGTGGGTGCTCCACTTTACAGGTTGCTTTAGCTGCCTCGGTTGGGTTTTTGGGCCCCAGAGTCCACATTGATCTACATTGTGGTAAATACGTTACACTATGTATATATGCCATCAGTTAACACCTTAACAAAGGTCTACTTATTCACACGTAAAAACACTTTTTCCCAAATCCTTACGAACTAGGTGAAACATCCACATTTCAGATTAAATAATAAAACAGTTATGTTCTAAACATATAAGAAGTTAAGAAAGTAAGTGAAGTCGTACACATTTACAAAGGTTAATCAATAAATATAAAACTAATAAATGAGTGGAAATCCTTAACATTTACAAATTAATAAAAAATTTAAAAAAACTGTTTTATAAGATTTCAAACATAATGTTTACCTTGTTCTCATTGTGTAAAGTTTCCCATCACTACATTCCAACATAGATAGAGAGGGACTATTTTATAAAATAATTTATATGGTTGGACTTTCTTTATTTTTGCACATAAAAATAAGTTTAGTTTTATTAAGTTAAGTAGTAGGAGACCTTTGTAATAAAACAAGTTTAGTTTTATTAATGTAAGTAGTAGGAGACTTTGTTGAGTTTATCAATCATATACATTTATTTAATACCCCATCATATCATGTGAATGTCAATGTTAATGGACCCTATCTTTCTTTATTTCTATTACTATCACTTCAATTGTCATTTCTATCATTTTCCTCATTACCCCTCCACTTGTAGTCATCATCCTCATTACCCCTCCACTTGTGGCCATCATCTTCATTACCCTTTACTTGCCCCCATTGTACCATCAAAACTCCCTTGTGCATTATCATTTGAAATGCATCCATCCCTCATCTCCACCACTCCCCCTTCCTGCAACTTCAACAAATGCCCTACAACTTTAATGAATGCCCTAGATAACCCTACTGAACGCCATCACATGGCCCAATGATGCCCATTGCCTCATGCTTGCTTCATTTCCTCATTCCCTTCCTTATTCCTTTATATATTCCCACTAGAAGCCCATCCCCCATTTCACTAAATATTTGTCTCGAGAGCCCACCTATGCTATTGAAAATCGCCCTCCTCCAGCCCACAACAAATGCCCTACAACTTCAACGAATGTCCCAGATAACCCTACCCAAGGCCATCACATGGGCCAATGATGCACATTGCCTCATGCTTGCTTCATTTCCTTGTTCCCTTCCTTATTCCTCTATATACCCGCCTAGAAGCCCATTCCCCACTCCATTAAATACTTGTCCCAGGAGCCCGCCTATTCTATTGAAAATCACCCTCCTCTGGCCCACAACAAACCTATGCATATCCCATACATATACATCAATCGATGCCTAGAATGGTTAATTATATAGTAGCTAGAACGAGTCCATAACCAAAATCGCCACAACCTTGGCTATTGGGTGTAGTCTCAATCCCCATTGGAGCAGGAGCTCAGACATGCAAGAGTTGGATATTTCTATGATTGGAGAGGCTGAAATTTGTGAGGCTTGTCTACTAGTTTTGTAGATTACCCTCCCCCTTCTAGAATCTAGGAGGTTTGTATGTTCTTTACAGAAAGGCCAAAATCTATGAGGTTCATTTTACAATATACTAGATTAATCTCATACGCCCCCAATCTAAAAAGTTTTCTAGTACTTTCTTGATACCTATTTTACAGATTATATGTGGTGGGTTAATATAATAGTGTGATAGATTAATAATCACTTATCGATGTGATTTGGATCTTAGAAAGACTAACTTGGGAAGATGCTTCAAGAACTAAAAGAACTATTAGTTTAGATGGATGAGCAAAATCTCTTACTTTCCCAATTGTGCACAACACTTTACCTACATAAATATTAAATATTTAATGACTTGTTATTTTCCTTAGCATACATAAGTTTCCTCGAGCGACCAAAATGGCAATTAAGAGGAGGTAAGTTAAAAGTAAAAAATAGGTAGCCACCACTAGTGCCTTGAAGGTAAGAAACTCTATGGTTTTTTATTTTTATAAATCAACATGTCATGATGGTATAATTTACCATATTGCAAATTACTTTCATGCCTTTATTTTGGAAAAAATAACTATATGACCCAATGAGTTCAAAGGGGTGCTCAATCGGGTGAGGGAACATCCTCTCCAAATCCCATGCTGCAAACGTTAACCCATCAAATTTGGAGCTATATTTTTAATGTCATAATTTTTCTTTTGCATAAATCATGTGATATATTTTCTTCCATCGTTCTAATTATTTTTTTGTTGTAATTGTTTAATATAGAAATATAATATTATAGGCCACCACGAAATATACTATTTGAAGAGAATTCAACCAAAGGGATCATTTCGTGTATTTGCTCCCTCTTTATAGTGGGGATATATAATTTTGGCAATTGCTCAAATATAGTAATGATTGTGTGATTGTTCATGGTATTGAAAAAATACAACCACATAAATGTAGACAATTTTCCTCTTCTAAACACATCCATGGTGTTAAATTTATGAGACAACATGCTAAAAAACAAGGGAAATTTTTGAGAAAATGTTATGCAAGCAATCCACCTCTAATACGTATAGATTGGTTCATAGTTTTTCCTCACTTGAAAAAGAATTAATCATAGAGTAGATATCTTAGATTCAAATAGAAGTGGATGTGTACAATACCCCATAGAATGTTGGAAAAAGAAGAGAAGAGCTCCTCAAATTGTTGAAATAATGTAACTTCGAAGAATATTCTACTTGTACTTCACATTATTATTATTCCTCTTTCGGGAGATGTTGTTGATGTAAAAGGTCATGTAAAAGTCATGAGGTATACCCTGCATTGTAAGTCGGGTCAATAGCACCCATAAAATAATAATATAATTATTATTGTGAGACTCCCCAGGTAGGTCGGCCCTATCAGTTAGACAGGTTGTCCCAGTTAGGGAAAATGACAGTTGGGAAACTAGTATAGATAGGGAGGCACCCTCCCCCATTTATACACACTCACTCACACATGTATTGTGCAAGAGAGAGAAAGGAGGGACGGAGAAGGAGGAGGACTAGTGTCTTTGGTGTTTCTCTCTTATGCTTGGGGCTTGGTCTCTCATTTGATGAGACCTTAGTCTTTAGTCATTGCATACCGGTAATCTATATTGAGGAAGTTTTTGCTAGGTTTTTCCCTTTAGGGTTTCCCAAGGTAAATTGTTGTGTACCTTGTGATTGTGTTTCTTTAAGTGATCCTCTTTATGCTATTAATGTGAAAATGTATTAAATGCTAATCAAGTTAGGACTTAATCCATGATAGCATAAAAAAATTAACATGGTATCAGGGCTAGCCTGAAAAGAGCAGCTTTCATGAGGTAAATCTCTCTCTCCTTCTACGGATAAGAAAATTAGGGTTTTCTAATAAAGTGGAATTTTTTAATGCAAGTGACATAGCGAAGTGCTTCCCTCCTATGGACATATTTTGGCACCAAGATCGAATTTTTTCAGGGGGCAAATCCTCCAGAAATTCAAGCCCTAGTTTGGCTTGGAACCAAAAAATTAAAAAACCAGAAAACCAGAAACAGAACCAGAAACTATAGTCCAGGATCTTGCAAGTCCAGTTTCAAGTGTTAGAATTTGGACTCTTCAGAAACCGACTGTACCATCATACTCGCCTCATTCAAGCGCACATTTTGGTGACCATAGTTTTCATTTCTGAGAAATTTTTCTATTTTTGTCATTTTCTGATCTCCGGGACAAGATCTCTCCAAGCACTAAGCTTGATGACAAGTTGGAAGGAATATAAAACTTTCGTGCTTGGAAATACATAATAGGACTCATTCTAGAAGAGAATGATCTTGCAAATTTTATCAAGGAAGTTGTTTCAGAGCCCGAAGAAGATGAAGAAAAGGAAAGGTACAAGAAAGACATGATTAGAGCAAAGAGGATCATAGCCGATTCTATCAATGATCGCTTGATTCCTTAAGTATCCTCTAAGGATACACCTAAGGAGATTTTGGATTCCTTATCACGAATGTATGAAGGAAGAAGCATCAACTGAAAGATGATTTTGAGAGCCCAACTCAAAAGTACAAAGATGAGCAAGGGTGAATCTATCCATGAATACTTCACAAGGGCTCCTCAATTCAAAGAACAACTAGAAGCAATTGAAGACAAGATTGATGAAACTAAACTTGTAATGATCGCTCTCAATCATCTTACTAGACCACGGGGCTCCTTCATCCAGACAATGTATGCAAGGAAGGAAAGCCTAAATTTTGATATACTATGGGAAGAATGTGTTCAAGAAGAATCTAGAGTAGTTAACCGAGAAGCACTAATTAGAGATGATGACCATGTTCTAGCTACTCATACTAGGAGAAGAAAAGGAAATCATCATTCCAAGAAGGAAACTCAAAAAGGGTCTTATCCTCCTAAGAATTTAAAAGAATAAAAAGGGAGATTACATGCAAAAATATTTCTCCTCTTATCAATGTTACCATTGTGATAAGAAAAGACACATTTCCAGAAATTGTTTGACAAATAAAGAAGAATATAAGAGGAAGAATAACAAAATACATCATGCTAAATTAGCAGAAGAAGAAGAAGAATAACCTACCAGGAATTTAGAAAAAGAAGAATATGAAGAATATGTTCTCTATAAGATGTATATGTCATTAGAGGGAGGTCTGTATGAACTGAGAGGTCGCTCATAAGCAACCTTGATCCATGATTCTACAGGACCATAAGAAGGCTTGCACACATAAAAATATAAAATCCCTACCACATGTGAGCAAGGTAGTCATAGTTCTACGAAACCTAAATATTGATCACGAAGGATGTAACCTTTGATAAAGGTACACGTTTAGAAAGTGTCAACTGGAAGAAACATATGAAGAAGTTGTAGCTCCCAGAGATGCAAAACCGATGAAGGAAGTTTCACCTTCTCCTGATGATGAGATTCCAGAAGAACGTGATATGTTGGAGCCCCAAGAACCTCCCCACATGAATATATCCCACAAGAGAAATCCATCTTGGGCCCATGCGATTATTCAAGAAGCAAAAAACTATGGTGCTCCAAAAGGCTCTACAAGGAAGAGCAAGAAGCCAAATCCATTTCCTAGTTATGTAGCTTCAATGTGTGGTCTTGTAGATAAATAACCTACTTGTTTTGAAGCAACAGTTCAAAATAAAGAGTGGGTAGAAGCCATGTGTAACATCCCCGGTTTTGACCCCGATGCATTAAATATACATGATACATATATTGTAAATAATTATGGTGAGGAGCTAAAGCCAAAGGCCCCACCATCAATTTGGTTATGTTATGTTTTGGATTCGAATTGTCACCGATGGTATATCAGGACATACGGCACATATTAACATTGTGGCATCCTGTAACTATGCATTTTAATTTAATAACTCCAACCAACTATGTTCACTGCAACCAAATTGAAAAGGGCATGATTTTCCAAGGATAAGGAGGGGGGGAATGTTCAACCTTGAGCCCATGGGGGGGAAATCCATGTGTCACCACCCTGTTTGTTTTGCTCACCTTCCCTTGTCCCATCCAACTACCACCTTTAATGTCTGATGAGTAGTTGAGGCAATTATTGCTGGGAAGTGGTGGGTGGCAGGACTGTCAGTATTTGCCACACGCTCACTCCACCAACCGTCTCTCCACCTTCACATGGGTAAGGGAAACACCACTACACCACTCTCTTGGGGGGGTTCTGCTCATTCTCATGCGGAGACGTTTTGCTCTGTTCACCTTCTCACGCACATGGGGTTCGGATGGTATTCCTCACGTAGAGCTGAGTTAAGAAGGGTGCGATTTCTGTTTTGGGGGTTTGTTCTCCCCTTTTCTCTTCGATTGCTAACATCTCTCTCGCGTAGGAGATCATTTTCTTTTCTCACCATTGTCAGACTCTGTGATGCTTGGTTACTTCATCATTGAACCGTGGTTGTTGTTCTCCTGTGTTCAGTTGGGGTTGCTGTGATTACCTACGTTGTGTGGGTTGTGGCTTCATCCACATTTTGATTGGATGTGGTTTTTCCTTGTGATTTGGACTACCGTAGTTTACTATGTAATTGTTTTGGCCATTATAGGGCCAAGAATGATTCAAGTTTCGTTTCCGCTGTCAAAGCTAAAATTGTTGGTTTTGCTGCATGCATGCAGTGGTTGGTCTTCGGACGATAATGGAGTGGTGAATGAGGGCCTGATGTGCTTGATAAACCTGGTGGTTTGGGAACCACACAAACAGAGCTAGTGGGTTGGCTTTCTTCTCCACAACCCCTGAATAGCACTGGAAGGGAGATCAGGGTCTGAGGGATTGCGTTGCAGAGAAAGGACTGATTTCCTTGTGTTGGGTGTGTGTGGGTGTCCTAGAAGTCAGGCTGGTTCTGGTGTAGGTTTCCTTAGCTCTTCAATGAGCTCACCAGCTTAGCATTTAGCATTTTCGAGCTCCTGGATGGCCTGATAAACCCAACTTTGTTGGCTTGGTTGATCTGTTGTTCGCCTGATAAACCCAACTGTGTTGGCTTGGCTGACCTGTGTACTCTTGTGGTGTTGTGATCCTTGGCTATGTGTAAGCATGTTAGTTCCTTATTCCTTGGGAAATCATGCCCGGCTCGGGGGTGGCAGCGTTGCTGAGAGATTAAGGAGAACGCGGGCCTATGGTTGGGTGGAACATTGCAACGACATAGCTGGTTGCGGGACAAGTCCTTATTACGATAAGTATTCTTGCCTAACTTGCCTAGCTTCGTGCTGCAAGTGATGATGTTGTTCAAAACTTCTGATGATCTATAGATGTACCAGATGATGTTCCAAAAGATGATGTTGATGATGCCTCCTCTCTCCTTCTGACGATGTTGTGTCGATCCACACCAATTGTTGTTGTTGTGAGTAGAATACTCTTCTTGTTAAGGGGGAGTGTTTAAACAATGTACCTTCAAAGAATATTCTACTTGTACTTCACATTATTCTTATTCCTCCTTCATGAGATGTTGCTGAAGTAAAATTTCATGTAAAAGTCATGAGGTAAACCCTCTTCTCCAAGTCAGGTCAATAGAACCGAGAAAACAATAATATAATTAATATTATGAGGCTCCCTAGGTAGGTCATCCCTGTCAATTAGATAGTTCAACCCAGTTAAGGAAAATTTCAGTTGGGAAACTAGTATAAATAGGGAGGCTCCCTCCCTCATTTATACACACTCACTCACACTTGTATTGTGCAAGAGAGAGAAAGAAGGAGGGACAAAAGAGGAGGACTAGTGTCTTTGGTGTTTTGGATCTTATGCATTGGGTTTGGTCTCTCACTTGATGAGACATTGGTCTTTGTTCATTGCATACTGGTAATCTATATTGAGGAATTTTTTGTTGGGTTTTCCCTTTAGGGTTTCCCGAGGTAAATTTTTGTGTACCTTGTGTTGTGTTCTTTTAGTAATCCTATTTATGTTGTTATTGTGAAAATTTATTAAATGCTAATCAAGTTAGGACTTAAGCTATGGAATCATAGAAAACTTAACACAGACGCTAGTATATAGAGCACAAGATGGAAGAAGCTCTTGAGGAAAGGATTATGGAATCCTTCACCCCTAAATTAATTGAGTCCCATGTCCCAAAATAAAAATAGTAACAAGCAATAAAAATAATACTATGGACTAATGATTGAATCAAGATTAAAATAACTAACTATGTTTCTTTCATTCAATGTGATAAATAATGAACCACCCCCCCCACCCTCTAACACAGGAGCATCCTGCTCTCCATTCGAATTTCAAGCTCACTATTTGATCAGACCTAGAAGGCGTCTTTAATTTCTGAATTGATAATCCTCAAACTATCACATTATAAATAAACCTATGTTTTATTTGGTTCTAGATAGATGGTGAGTTAATTAGGAGTCACTAAGAGGATGAGTGAGTCATTGGGTCAATTGATGAATCATGTAACAAATCCCTAATTAGAGGTAGCGAGTCATAGGATAGATTTGATTGTTGACTTAATTAAGCATGTTGTTGAGTGGATTAAGGATCTAAACCAAAATGGTTCATGAATCTTGTTATGTATAAATATGTAAGCCTACGAGGCAGAGAAGATAGAAGGCAGATACATAGGGTAGTTAGAGATAGATAGAGGTCAGTAGGGCCTGCAGGAGTCAAGAAAGGCCAATTAAAGATGTACCAGGCCTAAGGAGATTAGAACACAGGTTCTGAGACAAATTAGAGGTACAATTCCATTGCGTGAATGAAGAAAAATCCTATTTCGGCGTATCTTTGTGTGTATGAATGAAATTCAGTCTGAATGTGTAATTTTTTGAACTGAATGCTTGGGTAAATTCTCTATTAATGTGTGAGAATCCTGTGTATAAATTCAGGATTTCTAAAAGTGGGAGAAACAAAGATAGATTGATCAATTCTCTGATCAATCGAAGGGGAATTAGGTAAATAACCCTTGAGGATTTCATTAATGAAATGTGTGTGCAGAGTTGACCTTATTGCAGGTTACGGAGTTGAAATCAATTAATGCAAGGAATCAATGAAGAATGAAGTTTAGAGTTTGTGTAGTTTAAGGGTCTAGATCACAGCCAAACCAGATCAACGGTTGAGAAGGAACTCCACAAACAGAAGATGCATTGAGTTAAAACAAATTGCCCAGATCGTACGGTGGGGATTGAAGGTTGACAAAATATCAACGGTTGCAATCAAGTTCTGCAGTAAAATAAATTAGATCCTCAAAGTTAAATGAAGTTCTGCATTTGATCAGATATCAATGGCCAAAAAACGTTCCATAAAAGGGATCAACGGTTGAGGACAAGATCCACATCAAAATACAAATCGACGGTCACGATCCACCCCTGCAGTAGATCGACGGTTGAGAAGAATATTGTGGGAGTGGAAAGGCAGAAATTTCAAAATATTGAGAATAATAAAGGTAGGATTTTCAATTTTCGATTTCTAAAGTCAAAAAGAGGAAAGCGGAAGGATAGGAAAGGACTAAGGATGGAAGTTGGATTTTTCAATTCCGAAGTGCAGAAATTTGAAAGATGAGGAATTATAAAATGACATTTTTCGATTTTCGTAACCCGGTGCAGAAGAGTGAGGTGCAGAAACTAAAATGTGAAAAGTGAGAAAGTGAGGAAACCCGCATGTGGAAAGAAGGGTCCAGAAACAGTCAAGTTTTGAGGAAGAAGATGAAGAACAACATTTTGGTTGTTAAGGAGGACTGTTAAAACCCTCTAAGCTCTGTAATTCATCAGTTTAGGTGATAGAGCATGCTTCTGAGAGGATGTTCCATTCAAGTGCATCAGGTTTGGTATTAGAGAAGAACAGGCATTCTGCATGAGGATTATCAGAGCCAAGAGGTAAATAAGATTCTAATTCAATTCATTTTAAAATTGAAGACTAACAATTGTGTTGAAAGGGTAAGTCAGGTGAGAGGGTATTCATAATTGATTGCAGACAGAGAGTGTGTGGTTTAAATTTATGTTAGCCACAGGAGAATGCAGAATAAATCCTTGAAAGGATTTGATAGATACAAGCATGGAGTTGTGATGCATGAAAAGAGTATTTTCAAACTTCTCTTGAGAAATTGAAGGAAGCAAAGGTAAGGCATTTCTACAAATTGTTATTAAATTTGAAGACTGATAATTGTGAGGGTGTGTGTTCAGTCTTGTGCAAGGGATCATAACAGATATTGGAGAGGAGGAGTATAGGATCTGCAGTAGGAGAAATTGTAGACAATGGCTATAAACCAGAGAATAAGTTTGTTCCCGAAGAAGATATTTTGAAGATAGTGATGGAGATATTTAGCCAACAGTATAAGTGAAAAGTCTGAAGGTATGGATTGTTTGATGCTTGTATTTTGACTCTAGTTATATGAAAAGATTTAAAAATGGAAAAGAACAGAGAACTTATTGAGAGGAGATATATCAAGGATAAATGTATTCTTGATAGAGAGTTTGTGGACTCTTAGAGGAAAGAGGAAGCAGTTGCAGAACCTGAGAAATCCAACAGAGGTTGGACAAGAGAATACTAGCGCATGTTCTAAAAGGAGGATTGGGGCCTACAGAAGCCAATAAGAGCAAAGGAGAAGCTCAAAAGGTTATAGTGAGAGGACCAAAGATACCAAAAGGACAAGCTCAAGGAGAGATAGCTTGTTGAGGTATAGCAGACAAGTATGGAGACTTGTTTAAAGTGAAGGATTAGTTACAGTCCATAAGTGAACATAATGAAGTTCATAAAAGAGGAGACATATATAATTACTATTGAAGGTCATTGAAAGGGTTCAAAGAAAAGCTATAATAGAAGAAAGAAGAAAGGGATTCAAGAGGAATGTAGTAGAGAATTGCTAGAGTTAGCAAGAGACATTGTGTGCTTCGAGAAGCATATGCAAGCTGCTGAAGAAGAGAACCATAGGTATGGTTGGGTCATGAAAAGGGAGGTAAGATGGCATTCACTATAGGTGAAGCTACAACAAAATATGGTTGCTGGATTGGAGAAAGAACTCAGAAAAGATGAATCTGGGATGGAGGTTTCATATTGTGAACCTGAACAAGGTCCTTTTCTTAGAGAGGATGATGAAGCAGAAAAAGAGAGATCAATTGAGAGTCTCATGAATTTTGTAAAGAGTACAGATCAAATTATGGAGGAGAGGACGGTGAGGCTGAATGAGACCAAAAGGTCTTATTTTTTATAGACTAATGATTTGTTTGTGATTACAGGTTTTGTTGCAGATGGTGGGCAGTCCTTTGAAACTGTCTTAAAATTTGATGAAGTTAAATATGATGAAGAAAGTATCTAAAATGAAGAAAGGTATGAGGTATTGCAGCAAAAGGAGCTCATTAATGAGTTGCTTGACGGAGGAACACGGTCAGTTGAAGATGATATGCAGATAAAGGAAGAAAAAGAAATGTGCAAAGACATTTCTACAAGGAAGAATCAAGATTGTATTCTGATTAAGGAGAGATTCGAAGAGTCACCTTGGACTTTCATGAAGTGTGAAGGAAAAGAAAATATGATTTCCAAAATCATAACAACAAGACATGGTTCTGTTGTAATAAAAGATGAAAGGGATATGATGTTGTGTTCATACCAACACAATAGGGGGATTCCATAGGAAATATCAACAGGGATTTCAAAGTCTTACGATTTTGAAACTGATTATTGGTGTATGAATGCAGGTGTTGAAGCACACTTAGATGATGTGTCTATGGATGTTGTGAAGCATATGAAGGATGCTTTGGAGGAGAGAAGCAAGATCAGAATTCGACCATTAACAGAAGGATATGTTCATTGTTGTGAAGCAAAACATAAAATCATATTAGAAAAATATGGTGTAGGAGAGGGACTAGCTGAAGGTCTTGTGAACTTTTGGGAGAGTTTAGAGCAGCAAAAGAATATGTTGATAAGAGGTTCAATGGGAGATAAAAATTTCAATATTTTTGAAATTAATGAATTGTGTGTATTTGCAGGAATAACATGTGATGAACCTTGTGAGGCTGTACCAGAGGTAAATAAAGAAGGAGAGTATCCATGTATTCTTGACATGGGCCAAAGTTAGAAGTTTTTGCTAGGATTGAAGGACGAGATGGTATGGTCTCGTGGAGATAAAAAAATAAAAATACTTGCATATTTAATAGTGATGTTGTTGATAGACAGGGGAATAAATCTGTCATGGCACATGAGGGGACTATATTGTCTCAAAAGGGTGATCAATATAGAAAGGAATTTGTTATTGCAGAGTTGACTAATGAAGGCAAATAAAATCTTTCTAACCTTAGAAAATATGATGAAGAGTTAGAAATGTTAGAATATTGGTTAATCAATCCAAGGATTGATAAATATGACTGCTTAATGTTAGATGAAAACATTGTAGAAGAGGAGATAGCAAGTAAGAATGCTGAATTATTTTATAATTTAGTGGATAGCAGCAAAGAGTCTAGAGAACAACAGCAATTTCAGAACAAGAAGATGCAAGTGTACCAGCCAAAAGATAGACTGGACTTGGAGATTGGGAAACTAAGGGTGTTGATGGTGAGTGTGTTTCAGAGAAGGCAGAAGAAAATAAGTTTCTCTGCTGATGCAAATAGACAGAATAGTGACATAAGGCAAATGAAAGAAAAAGATTGCAGAAGCAAGGCTAGTGGAGCATTACAACAAAAAAATTTGAAACTAGGAGAACTGAAGATGACAAAGACATAACAACATGATAAGATGGATGGTAAGTTACATAACAAAATTTGGGATCCAGGTATACTGAATATGGAAGGCTATGACCAGGAGGTCATATTTCTTTATTCCCGAGGAGTCTGATGTAGGAGCACCCTGCTCTCCATTCAAATTTCAAGCTCAATGTCTGATTAGGCCTAGAAGGGGTCTTTCATTTATGAATTGATAGTCCTCAAACTATCACATTGTAAATAAACCTATGTTTTATTTGTTTCTAGATAGATGGTGAATCAATTAGGAGAGTCACTAAGAGGATGAGTGAGCCATTGGGTCAATTGATTAATCATGTAACAAATCCCTAATTAGAGGTAGTGAGTCATTGGAAAGATTTGATGGTTGATTTAATTAAGCATGTTGTTGAGTGAATTAAGGATCTGAACCATAATGGTTCATGAATCTTGTTATGTATTAATGTGTAAGCCTACAAGACATAGAAGATTGAAGGTAGATACAGAGGGTAGTCAAAGATAGATAGAGGTCAGTAGGGCCTACAAGAGTCAAGAAAGGCCAATTAAAGATGTATCAGGCCTAAGGAGATTAGAACACAGGTTTTGAGACAAATTAAATGTACAATTTCATTGTGTGAAAGAAGAAAAATCCTATTTTGGCATATCTTTGTGTGTATTAATGAAATTCAATGTGAATGTGTAATTTCATGAACTGAATGCTTTGGTAAATTCTCTATTAATGTGTGAGATTCCTCTGTATGAATTCATGGTTTCTAAAAGAGAGAGAAACAAAGATCGATTGATCGATTCTATGATCAATCTAAGGGGAATTAGGTAAATAACCCTTAAGGATTTCATTTATGAAATGTGTGTGCAGAGTTAAGCTTGTTGCAGGTTACGAAGCCGAAATCGATCAATGCAAGAATATATGAAGACTGAAGTTTAGGGTCTGTGTAGGTTAAGGGTCTATATCACAACCAAACCAGATCTACGACTGAGAAGGAATTCTGCAAACAGAAGATGCACTGAGTTAAAACAAATCGCCCAAATCGTACGGTGGAGATTGAAGGCTGACAGAAGATCAACGGTTGCAGTCAAGTTCCGCATTTTATTAGAGATTAATGGCTAGAAAACGTTTTGTAAAAGGGATCAACAGTTGAGGACAATATTTGCATCAAAATACAAATTGACAGTCGTGATCCACCCTGCAGCAGATCGACGGTTGAGAAGAATATTGCGGGAGAGGAAAGGAGAAAGTTTCAAAAGTTTGAGAATAATAAAAGTAGGATTTATGATTCCAATTTTTGAAGTCAGAAAGTGGAAAGCGAAAGGACTAAGGATGGAAATTGGCTTTTCCGATTCCGAAGTGCGGAAGTGCAGAAAGTTGAAAATCGAGGAATTGTAAGACAACGTTTTTTGATTTCCATAACCCGGTTGGGAAGAGTGAGGTGTGGAAACTAAAATGCGGAAAGTGAGAAAGTGAGGAAACCCGCATGCGGAAAGAAAGGTGCAGAAACGATCAATTTTTGAGGAAGAAGATGAAGAACAAAATTTTGGTTGTTAAGGAGGATTGTTAAAACCCTCTAATCTCTATAATTCATCAGTTTGGGTGATAGAGGATGCTTCCAAGAGGATATTCCATTCAGGGGCATCACCCTCCTTTGAAATTCCCTCTTTCGTGCAATGTGATGAAATTTAAACGTTTTAGTTTCTCCTTTGATGATTCATGCTATCTTTTCATGTCATTTAATTGCATCATTTTCAAAATAATAACATTGATTTTTGTTGACACGTGGAAGAGAAAATAACACAAACAAATGTTCACCAACAAACTCATCTCCTACAAGCAAATATCTTACAATTAATGGTGGTATAAAGGTAAAATTGTTAAAAGTTTACATTATAAATCCATGTTACTCGTTTTATATTGTTGAAGGAACATATGCTTAGTTTAAGATTTGTTTTATCCATAGGCTTAGTTTATTGTTGTAGGAAAACATAGAAAAGAAAACAACATAAACAAATGTTCAACCAGTAGATCGTTCTACAAGAAAATATCTTAGAATTTTTTGTGATGTAGAGGTCAAATTGTTATAGGTTTACATCATAAATTCATGTTACATTGATTGAGTATTCTATTGGTCTAAACATATAAAATATTTGGTTTACACGATATAAACTCCTTTAGAATTAACGTAAGCATCATAATGTCACCTTCTAAGTTCACAAGGTGCAAGATGAAATCACTGGAAAAATATGAGGTTTGAAACCTATTTGGTATTCAAGTTGAAGGTGAGTTTCACTATGTATATTAATGTTTACAAACATCATTTCAATGGTTGTTATTTACTTTTTATAGCTTGATTATGTTCTTGTAAATTATATTGGAAGGGGGTTCCACATCGAAGAGGATTGGATTGATGCCAAATGAAATTGGGAAACAACCAAACAGGAAACATGGTTGGTATGAGGCAATGCTCCCATTAGTGACCAACAGGAGGCCTCAAATCTTAAATTTGTGAAAATGTTACAATGATGAATTATGTTATGAATATTGAATATTGAATGATGATATGAATTTTGTGAATACTGCTTATATTTTGTACTTGGACAATGATTTGTTATTTTGTTTTTGTCACTCTAAAAGGCCCAAGGTATAATCATTCTAAGTTCAAAAGTGTAGTGGAATTCTATTTTTTCGGTGTTGGAATATCCAATAGAATAACCTTTCCACTAAGGGAATGATGGATTTGGGAAAACAATACTCCTATGTGAAAGAGACTGATTGGGAATAGTTGTAACTCATAGACATTGTTTCCCAACATCCATCCCAAAACAAATTTCCTCCCTCGACAAGAGGTCTTTTAAAGAAAATAACATTTGATGATATACTTACAAATGAGGTAGAATGAGACAATGGTAAAATCTAATGAAAACTCCATGGAGACCTTATTGTTCAAGGAAAAAAAAATATAAGTGCCCCAAAGGCTTAAACTGCTTTAATTGTTTATGCTCAATATCCATCCAAAGAAACACTTCAACTTAAAAGAGATTAGGTGGAAAAGGTTACAACTTATACGCATTCTTACCCAACATCCATCCCAACACAACACCCTCCCTAACATGAGGTCCTTCAAAGAAAAGAACATTTAGTGATGTACTCAAAATCACTATAGAGTAGACAATGGTAGAATCCAATGAAGGCCCCCATGGTAGACATTTTCTACAAGAAAAAAATGTTGTAAGTCCCAAGAGGCTTAAACTTGTTTAATTTTTCATTCTTAATATATGTTGAGTAATACAATTTTTGAACATTATGTTTTTCGTTTTAAACTTGTTTAATTTTGCATACTTAATATATGCTGAGTAATACAAATTTTGAAAATTATGTTCTCCGTTTTAAATAAGTTAATGTAATTTCTCTTCCTTCTCTAATTTATCTTATTAGCATAATTTAACTTCAAGTATCTAGTTTATATGCCAATTAGTATGTGAATTAATTTTCATCACAATGCTAATTTTTTTATAACTTTAATATAACTTCATGATTTTCTCCATAATATTCATTTATTTATAACATTAATCACACTATCCCTTCATGATTTAATGGATTATACACTTAATAGAAAAAATAGATCATTCTCAATGGAAACTTAAGATTTCCTTCTAAAAATATACATTCTCCTCCCCTTGAAATCCCCCCTTCCATACGATGATCTGAAATATATTTCTATCATAATCACATGGAATGGCATTGAAAACAAGCTTGTAAGTGTTATCGAAGGAAATGGGACAAGGAAAAATCCAATATTTCTCAACAAAAGATGATTTGATGGTCTAAGTCAACTAGGAGAAGATAATGAAAACAATCTTAGAAGAACCATTCGAGGAAATCAGACAAGGAGAGGTCCAAAATTGATTTGAAACAAATATGCAACAAACATGAATGGTTCATAAATTATCTCAATATATAAGGATTTGACAATAATTGAGGGTTGGAACAAAGAAATGGTAATGCAAGCATTACAAATTAAAGGAATGAAAAGAAAGAAAGAAATTGAATGCGAAAAAAAAAGAAATAGAAGAGAATAAACATTGGGAATAGTAAATAAAAGGAGAAGGGCACTTGGACTTTCCATTATCCCCAACAATGCCTATATCTTCTTGGATATTGAATCACAAAGGCCTGGATTTTTATTAGAAAGGAGATGATGCAGAAGATGATTTGGCTATGCAATATTGAAATACCCAGAGACCCATGAACCTGCATGGTAACCTTACAATTGTTGAAAATAAAGAGTGGGAATAACCATTCAAAGTTGGTTTTCCCATTTGGGTTTATAGGATTGCATTGAGAATATATTTGTTTGCATTGATTTGAGACTAGACACCAAAATTTTCTCTCATAAAGTATTTGTTTTAGGGAGGTGTGAAGGCTATAAGTCTAGTGTTTATAGATCATATTAATATTAAGTAGTTGAAACATTGACCATGAAGAATCTATGAGCAAAAAATAGACCTAGCATGGGTAAATCATTAGAGAGAGAGAGAGAGAGAGAGAGAGAGAGAGAGAGGAATACTTAAGCGCCATATATGTGTATATTCAAGAAGAAAATAAGAACTTCAAGGAGAAAGTATAAATGTTTGACCAGAGGATGGCACAAATGGAAAAGGACGTTGATACCTCTACACATTATTTCCCTTGCTAAAGAATCACTTTGTTGAACATCACTTTGTTGAACATCAAGACTCCCTCACATTTGTTATGGAAGATTGGAACAAGAGAAGAGTTAAAGTTTTGCAATTAGGAGAGGAGGTAATTTAAGTGGATGATTGGGAATAGGAAAGGTTCACTCATATGATGGATCAACTACATCTGAAGTTGAAAAAAAAGGAGGAGGCATTATCCAAGCTATAGGTAACTATCCAAGAGATCAGGGAAGTGTTTTTGGAAATTCTCAGTCAATGCTAACAGAGATTGTTTCCCTAGATTGAAAGACTAAAAAATAGAACAAAACAAATACCATATAAAGAAACTTTCCCTAGGATCAAATTAACTTATTGAATCAACTTCTCTCCTCACCTTCCATAAGATGTAAAGGTCTGATACTTGATGTGCTTGATCTATGCGGATATCCTACAAGAGACACAACAAAACACAAACCAAGTGAGAGTCACAAGATGGTTTAAAATCCTATGTAAAAGACCAAGGAGTTCAAATAATAAACACAACATGATAATCAGACATACAAATGATTATGGGAAAGAAACTATATTTGCATTAAAATATAAAGAAGGAGAGTATACAACCAATTCCTTGGTGTTGAGAACTCTTCTCAAAGGAGCCTTGCCTCAAATCCTTAAACTTTCCTACTAACCACTCAAGAGTCTGACTGAAGTTGGCCAAAATTTAGATGCAATAACACCTTCTTCCTCTTTTTCCCCATGAGGGGTGAGATAGTATATAAAGGCTTGAGAGGATAGGATAAGTTGAACATTCTATGGGAGAGGTAGATGGATGATCCCTAGGAAGAGGGATATCGAGCTCCAACTAACTTGAATCATAGGGATGAGGTTCCATGAAGGATAGATTCAATAAGCCTCTCGAACCTTCCTTTTTTTCCTTCATAAGTCGAGCATCACGCTTTGTCCAAGGAGAATAGGCGGTGCTAAGGGAGCACCGCTAATTGTAAGTGAGCAGTAGGCGGTGGCACCACTCTTTACAAATGGAGAAAAGGCATTGTTAAGATGGGTATCACAGGTTGCACATAGGTAAAGTGCGGTGGTGGCTTAAAATAATGAATTACTCATCCCCACTCATTTTCAACTTCAATATTTGAGGAATTTGAGGAAAATAATCAGATACTTATCCTACAACATTATGTTGGCGATAATTTGGTGTAACAGAATCCCCCCCAAAGCATGAGGCTAGAGGGAAAGGACATGAAAAAGGCTTTGTAGGAACAAGTTATCACTTCGAGGAAATAGACCAAAGATCAGAACTCATCAATGACCACGGTCATCCTGCAGTACATTTACACTTTGATACATATCCATATGTTTCACAACATGGATATTGACCAATACAATGTAGATCCATGTGAGATATAAACAATTATGTCTACTAAGATACAATGTAGATCCACGAGGAATACTGAAATTTGGACATAGATACCAAATATACAATGTAGATCTATGTCACACAGACACAAATATGAGCACAACCACGAATATACAAATGTGGATCCATGCTATGACTCATACAAATACTCCATCGCAACCTAGGGAAAGTAATGAACGCTTAACAGACACCCAAGGTCTTTGTCTTGTCTTCAACAAAGTATGATTCTATCCATGCGAATAAATGCCTTGAAGTCGAACATGGTAGAAACCACTCTATTACTGGTCAATGATGAAAATTGTTAACAAGTGTGAGGGAGATCATTATTAATGTTAATGATTCCCAAGGTACCTCAGTACATCCCTCTGAATGTGAATATATGGACTAGTGTCGAACACTCGACTGAATATTTTGATCAAAGGTCAATGATGTAAACCTATTGTCAAAAGTGAGAACATATGTTATTGAGGTATACAGATATCAAGGTATTGAATTGTTTCTAAGACTAATTCACTAAAGATGTGTTGAAGTCGTCAGGAATAGTCTTGTCGAAGGAGGTCCATAATGAATTCCTCATCAAGGACATGAAACTCGAAACAAAGTTCTTGAATTTAAGTATGAAGTAACCATATGATTGAATCAAAGGTAACTAAAACAACATAAAAGGTAGTTTTGACTACAGAGGGTAACTCTCAACACAAATTTCCTTTGAACATCGGGCGACACGACCGAAGACTTGGAAGCATTCACTTGATGAAGCAGATACCAAAACATAATGTGACACTGGATGATGCATTCTTTGAAAAGAATCAAAGGTGTAACATGACTCATGAAAGTGGATTGACTCGGAGACAAGCTGAATACCCAACTATTTGAATGAAATGCAGATAGGTGCCATGTTCAAAGGTGACTAAAAAACTGCCAATATTATAAATGAAACATAATTCCCTTCCCTTACTTTCCCCAACATGATTGACGAGTGCCTCTTTACTTTTTAACGAGTTAAAAGAGGGTAAAAAATACTCATTGTATCTTATCATTATATAATTCCATTCTCGTATGTTATCCAAATGTGATAAAGGAGGGTTTTGTTCACAGGAAACGGTCTTTCAATGTTTGATTTAACGAGTCCAATGAAAGAAAACTCGACATCGTTCATGTTTAGAGAGTCTGAATAGGACTGAAGAAAACTCTAGAAGGTCCTTTTTCATAAAATTTAGTCTCTAAGGCCTGAAAAGTTACAAAATAATACCTTGGAGAACTCTTATAGTCAAGGACTAGAGTGTAAATTTTTCGTAGATAGTCATTCCGAACTGAAAAAGGGGTAAACTATGGTCATAAAGACGACCTTTTAAGTAATTTTACAAGAGTGAAAGTGACAAGTTCACTTGACAATATTTTCATATTTCGATATTCTGAAAAGAGCTTAAAGAGAACTCCTATAGGATTTGTTTTTTGTGAAGAGTTTAACAAGCCCGAAAAAGTGATAAAGTGGACTCAAAACCTTTGTTCTAATGTTTAACGAGCACAACTATGGTTTCAATAGTTTCCAGAACCTTTTTCATGTTTGAAATACATAGCACGAAAAAGTGATAAAGTGATCTCAAACCATTTTTCATGTTTTAATGAGAGCACAAAAAATGAAAAAATAAGCTCAACACCATATTACTATTTTTAACAAGCTCGAAGATCAGTTGGAAGAATGCTTAGGGTATCTGATTCATTTTTTAACAAGCTTGCAACAGAGAATGAACTATTCTTAGGATGTTTTTTCATGGTTTAGCGAGCTGGAAACCAAGAAGAAAGTATGCTCATCGCGAGTCTTTTCGATAGTATTTTTTCAACATGATATCCATAGGTTGGTACTTTCCCCTAGTAAAACTATCTAGTGGCTCAAATTTAACATAAATAGGTTGAATACATGCCCCCCAAGCTTCGTTTCGTCTTCCTACTCTTTTTTCTTCACCAGATATGAAGGAAGAAACAGGATCTAAAGGTAGATGAAATGAAGGTTCTAGTTCTAAAAAAGGATGAAAGACTCGCTTCAAAGGTGTTGGAATATAATCCGTCGGGATTATATGTTATTGTAAATATTAGGAATATGAAGAGACTCTCGGATGTGTGATCCCTGAGAGTCATCGTAGATGTATAAATAAAGGCATTCTATGGAGAAATAATAAGAATTCGGGAGTTATTCCACCTGACAGTGGTATCAGAGCTCCATAACTCCTTCCTGCATGCCTGCCAGTATGTCTGCCATTCTCCTACTTTCAATCTGCCAGACTCTCTTCCATTGAAGAGGATTTCCAGCTCAGCTCTGGCATATGCCCTCTGCGTCCTCTTGCCATTAGACATTTCAAGAATTTCTGCCCGCAGTCTAGAATTTTCCAGTCTGGCATATTCTCTGAGTGCATATTATTACTTGCATGCTATTCAAATAGCTCATTTCATCAATTGAACCCTAATTTTTGTCCATGCATTTCCTCTGCGTGTTGTACCTGCTATTTTCTATGTTGGAGTCTGCCTATTATCTATATGCGTTCTGCATAGCTTCTTTCCACCAGCGTCAAGTGTGAGACTCCCATTGTGGAGACTATCATGACCTAGTCTGCTCGAAGGTCGAGTTGCTTCTAATTCAAATTGATAGCTCTTTACATTGGGTACTGTAGCTGCTTGCCACTGCTGAGAACGACCTCGACAACACAATTGGTGAATCATTGCAGAAATGTGGTTGATTAAAGGTGTTAGAGACTTGAGACAGAGATCGTTTATTGCTGATCGGTTTTACATACAGAGACTGTCATTGTATTGCTTAGTTGCGTATTGGCAATAGTAATGAAGATTAGTATCTTGAAGATTGACTACTCATGAAAAGTGATATAGTCTTTCCTGGAGAGTTGCAGCCAGCTCCTGGACTTGGTGTCCTCTATGACTGGAAATTTACCACAATGCTGCGTGCAACGTAGGTATCGCAAGGAGGAAGTAGAAAAATATAAAATTTAAGCTCCAGCTCGTGTTGGTTTGGTTGCTCCAATTGATGTGGTTTGTATCCATCTCAAACATCTTTCTTTCAAAGGACAATTTAATTTCTTTGAAAACTGATATATGATGGCCTCTTGCTACGAGTGAATTGCTGCGAGGTGGAGATTTCATCGTGGGCTGCCTTGGAGGTTCCCGTGAGACTATTGATGCGTATTGCTGAAGACTAACTACATATCCATTTTGTGTTGGATTGTTGTATGGACTAGATCTTCCTATGTTGTTGCGACTATCTTGACACTGTGTGGTCACCACCTACGTACTAGTGTGACCTTGATCATTTTACATCAATCCAAGAGAAAGAAATTGTGTAGAATTCATTGATGACCTTGGCACATCAACAATAAGATTATTGCATTGCAAGAAACTTGCATTGGCCTGCTTTTCTTTGACCTACGACCTGCTCTGCTTGCGTTGGTGAGAGATTGTTTTCTACTAGTTTGAAAGCCATATAAAGCATATTTAAAGTTGGTATTGTAGGCTTGAGAGGATTAAGTTTGTATTTCAAAGTTTGTATGACAATAGTAGAGACATTGACATTGTTGTAAAGCTTGAGGAAGGTGGCAGAGACTTAGACCTGCACCTTTACTCTTTCTTCCTTTTCTCCTATTGTATTGTTGCACATTGTATTGTAGCTTTCTCTAGTGTCCATCCCAAAGGAGAAAGCAGCATGAGAGGCAGAGGAAGAAGAAACTTCAGAGGTAGAGGAGGCAGAAACAACTCCAAGATGCTAGTAAATCTTCAGATTCTGCTCATTGTATTGTTGCACATTGTAATCTTGGTATTAATGAAATGACTTCACTTTCATCTTACACAGATTGTTGGCTACTTGATACTGGTGCAACATCACACATGAATTTTAGAAAAGACTGTTTTGAAGAACTTAATGAAACAATAAATGGCATAGTTTACTTTGCAGATAAGTCAAGTCTTAAACCAAAGGGAATGGGCACCATTCAGCTGAAGATGCGTGGATTCCTTGATTTCTTGTTGAAGAATGTTCTTTATCTTCCAGAGTTGCAGAGAAGCCTGCTGTCCTTGGTGCAGATTCGACAGCAAGGCCATTCCATCCACATGTTTGATGGAATCGTAGAAATAAGAAAGTCCTCTGACAACCAAGTCATCATGACTGGATACGAATATGGGAAGCTGTTGAAGCTAAAGAGTTCATCTGAAAGGGTTTAGAACTATGCCTACCTCTCTCAGCATGGAGAAGCTAATTTGTCATCAAGTTTATTGTGGCATGCAATATTTGGTCATCTGAATTATAACAGTCTTCGTTTGTTGAGAAAGAATGGTGTATTTGGTTTTCCCACCATTCCCAAAGAGAAGAGAAAATGTGATGCATGTATATTAGGGAAACACAGTAAGCTGCCATTCCATGAATCTAATTTCAGAGAAAGTAGGAAATTAGAATTAGTGCATTCTGATTTATGTGGCCCAATGCCAACTCCTTCTGCCAATGGGAATAAGTATTTTATGACCTTTGTTGATGACTACTCAAGAATGTGCTGGATTTACTCATTAAAGACAAAATCAGAAGCATTTCAAACATTCAAAGACTTC
>LPNX010024558.1:66966-145713 GCA_001517045.1 Pseudotsuga menziesii | reverse complement strand
CAAAGCGCTTGGACGAGAAAAGTTTGAAAGATTCAGAAACATGCTCGGACTTACTAACACCCCTTCGGATTAAGGGGGGGATTGTTGTAATATAATCCGTTGGGATTATACGTTATTGTAAATATTAGGAATATGAAGAGACTCTCGAATGTGTGATCCCAAGAGTCATCGTAGATGTATAAATAAAGGCATTCTATGGAGAAATAATAAGAATTCGAGAGTTATTCCACTTGACAAAAGGGATAACCTATTTCATTTTTACACAAGCTTGAAACAAAAAAGAATTATGCTTGAAGGATGGTTTCATTTTTATGCAAGATTGAAACCAAAAGTAAACTTTGCTTGATAAAGCCTATTTCATTTTTTAATGAGCTTGACATAGAAAGGGAACTATGCTCGAGAATGGTTTCATTTTTACACAAGCTTGAAACCAAAAGGTAAACTATGCTTTAGGTTGATTTTATTTTTTTACAAGCTTGAAATCAGAAGTAAACTATGCTCATAAACTCTTGTTTCATTTTTTAATGAGCTTGACACAGAATGGGAACTCTGCTCGTGAGCATGTTTCATTTTTAACGAGCTTGACATAGAAATGGAACTATGCTCTCAAACCTGTTTCATTTTTTAATAAGATTGACACAGAAAAGGGAACTATGCTCTCTTCAGTTCTTGGCCAACATGATATCCAGATGTTGGTAGGTTTCCCCCATTACATAAAAAAATAGCGGCTTAACTCCAGTATGATGTCCAAATACTGGAGACATTCCCTCCTCAAGATTTCCCATTTTGGTAAGAATCTATAGGTTGAAAAATTACTGAACTCCAACATGATGTATAGAGTCGAGAGACATGGTCGATGAAGGGGAAGGAACCAAAGGAACATGCGGGATATTCAAGGAATTTTGATGACTATGAGTCATATGATGATCGGGTTTAACAAAGGAAAAATGATCAATGGTCACAATATTTCCATCATGGTGGAAATGCATCACTCGAAAGAGTGTGGACACTGGCATATTTCATGGCATAAACATAATCTCATCCAAGGAACAGATTAAAATCTAAAGGACCTTGAACTACAATAACATCAATACATATATTTTCCCTCCTAAGGTAATAGGAAAATGAGGAAGGTTCCCTAAAGGTGGAGTAGGTCTTCTATTAAAATCTAGTATCTGGTTGGAAGTCGACATAAGTTGAGGAGAACCTATAGCTTTCCAAGCAATTGAGGATAGAATACTAACAAAAGATCCTTCATCAACAACAGTGTGAAGCATGCTCCTAGCAATAACTTGCAAAGATATCTGGAACAAAACACCCGAAGGAATATGTGATTCTGTTAGAATACTCCAATCAAAGGAAATAACCTCAGCACTTGGAGAGGGTTCTGTTGAAATAGATAGGATTTCCCCTTGCATAGAATAATTCGAACTTACTACGGAAAACTTCAGATGTTTTCATTTCAGTCTCATCTAGAAGAGAGGCACAAGATAAAGACTATGTCAAATTGACTACTTCAGTCTTAACACTCACAGGTGAAAGAGTGGGATTGAGTGGAGAAGACATCAACTCGACCACTTTAACTTCACTCTTCAAAGAAAGAGTTGGATCAACTATGGATGAAACCAAATTGACCACTTGGTCAACCAGTGTGGGGTCAAGATACAACTTACAATAACATGTTGAAAGCCGATGATGAGGAACATTAATATATTCCAACAACTTTGAAGCTTCATCCATATGAGGACATAAGTAAGTAAGGTGCATATCCTTACATAACAAGCAAGTATTTTTTACTTTTCCTTTTCGACTCTTAATCACATATTCACTGGTTGATGGAGTATCATCAGTATGATGACCAGAGGCTGATGCCATAGGGTGTTGGGAGTCATTGGACCACACTTCCAAAACTTGGGAAATACCAAGGAAATCCTTTAGAAGGTGATCACCCTTACAAATCATGCAAGAGAATTTTGGCTTAAGAGTAGTTTTGGTAGGTATTTCAACACTCTCGCTGGGAAGAGTAGTTGGTTGGGACTCGTCTAGTAGTTTTCCTTTCTTCTTCTTCTTCTTATTCACATGATTACTAGTACTACAACTTTCAATAGGCGAAGAGGGAGAAAGGGGAGAAGACACATTTGACAAAGAACATGGAATATTCACAGGAGGTTGGTGTTCTCATGAAGGAGAATTAACTTCTGAGCCACAAGGTGGGATTGGAATCACCAGGCTAGAGAATAACCATATATTTAATCCTATAGTTGATCCAAGAAGACTCAAAGTGGCCATGAGAGGAGGACGAACATTTCTAAATGAAGGAAAAACTAAAGGTTCCCCTTGAGAAGGTACCTCTTGATTGATAGTACCAGAAGGCATAGCCATATATATATAACAAAGCTATCTCTCTTTCTAATACTTTTACCTGTACAAGAAACAAGCACTACTCAATCTAAAGCAATAAGAAAACACGTGAAAGGAGTGGATAAAAATTTAGGATCTTCACAGGATTGTCAAACCATCACAACTCGCTATATACCACAGGGTCCAACAGTAAAGCATGACAAGGAGGATTGGGATCATACCATTGCCTGAATACCTGACTAACTAGATGGTATGTGCATAGCAATCTCCCCGAGTGTTTTTCTCGGTGTATTGCGATGATAAGACAATCAACGGTATTTTCTCAGATGGTCTCAAGATTCCTAAAAGTGTCTCCTGACATACACAAGGTACGCAGGAGCTCAACTCCGTAGTAGTGTTTTCTAATGCAAAATCGTTGGAAAGGGGCCTTCCTATATATTGTTGAGTACATGAAGTACCTTTCGATATACCTCAAGGGTACATGAAATGTCGTTCAATGTACCAACAAGTACGTTGAAGAACCACACGATCCCTAGGATGTAGTGCAAGAAATAAACGACAACTCCTATGTTTAAAGATGCTAGAACGCGTCTCTAACCTAACACACAAGTTGCTAAATATTTTAAACTTAAACTAGCACTTAATTTTATGTTGTACGGTTAAGTGAATGCATGGAAAGTTGGACCTAACACAAAACCATGCAAGTATGAGTATGCAAGTATTTTCCATTCAATGAAAAATATCTATGGAAAGGAGCATAGAGCTCATTTTTTTTCCTGAAACAAAATTTAAAATACAAACACAATATTTCAATCACCCAGACAATTCAACGCTCAAATTCGAAAGAGCTCAAACCAAAACTAAAACAAGCTCACGAAAATGAAATGCAAGTTTTCCAATTCCGATGAATACTATCTACAGAAAGGAGCAAGAGGTTTCAAGCAAAGAAACAAATGTAAAATAATATGAAAGAAACATAAACTCCTATTTGAATGAAAAAGAGCATATTAGTCAAAGAGACTACAGAATATAGGATTTCTTCTCCCCATGAATCATAAGCCAAAAAACACTCCAAAAAGAGGAAGAAACAGACTTGGAAATCAAAATTCACTCTAACACAGATTTATATTCAAAATTCAAAAATAAAATGAGGGCACATGAACATACCTAGAACCACGCTTGGAAAACTCAGTATAGAGCGTTGGAAACCCGAGCACCGTGCTTTGTAAACAGGTACAGAGCGGTGGCGCCACTCTTTGTACACAAGGAACTAATGGTGGCACCACAGATTGCCTCAATGAAATGTGTGGTGGCTGCTCTTTTTATTCTACCTAGGTGCGGTGGCCCAAAAAGATTTTGAAATCACAACAGAGGCAAAAAAATAAATGAGTTAGAGCATATATAACGAATCCAAATAGCATATGAAGACATGAATATGAACAATTAGAGACAAATAGAGGCAAATTTACTAACTTCAAATCAAATCTTGCAAATTAACAAGAAGATATAATCTATGAACTGAAATTGTAAATTAAATAAAAGCTTTCTACAAAACCAAGAATCTGATCTCTCCCCAGCAGAGTCGCCACTTTTTTTATTGGAAATTCTCAGCCAGTGCTGATAGAGGTTGTTTCCCTATCTCGAAAGACTCAAAAATAGAACAAAACAACTAAAAGACAGAGAAACTTTCCCTAGGATCAAATAAACTTCTTGAATTAACTGCTCTCCTCACCTTCTACGGGCTGTAAAGGTATGATCCTTGATGTGCTTGATCTATGCGGATAACCTACAAGAGACACAAATAAAAACAAACCAAGTGAGAGTAACAAGATGATTTACAATCCTATGTAAAAGACCAAGGAGTTAAACAATAAACACATCATGATAATTAAACATACAAATGCTTATGGGAAAGAAACTATATTTGAATTAAAAAATAAACAAGGAGACTATACAACCAATTCCTTGGTGTTGAGAACTCTTCTCAAAGGAGCCTTGCCTCAAATACTTAAACTTTCCTACCAACCACTCAAGAGTCTGACTGAATTTGGCCAGAATTTAGATGCAATAACACCTTCTTCTTGTTTTTTCCCATGAGGGGTGAGCTAGTATAAAAAGGATTGAGAGGACAAGATAAGTTGATGATTCTATGGGAGAGTTGGAGGGATGATCCCTAGGATGGGGGATCTCGAAATCCAGCTATCCTGAATCATAGGGATGAGGCTCCATGAAGGCTAGCTTTGAGAAGCCCCTCAAACCTTCCTTTTTTTCCTTCATAAGTCAAGAAATGTGCCTTGTCCAAGGACAATAGGTGGTGCTAAGGGAGCACCGCTAATTTTAAGTGAGCAACAAGAGGTGGCACCACTCTTCATAAGTGGAGAAAAAGAGTTTCTAAGATGGGTACCATGGGTTTCACATAGGTAAATTGTGGTGGTGGCTTAAAATAATGAATTACTCATCCCCACTCATTTTCAACTCCAATATTCGAGTAATTTGAGGCAAATAATCAGATACTTATCCCACAACATGATGTTGGTGAGAATTAGGTGTAACAAAATGCCCCCCAAATCATGAGGCTAGAGGGAAAGTGTTGGGTATATGTTATATTCTTTGCATGGGCGTATGGAGGGGAGGTGCGCATGTCAGTGCTCCAGCTCGACAATCCCAAAAGCACCTTCTTGTGGTAATCCTTCAGAACGTGATATATGGTTGATTGACTCAGGTGCATCATGTCATATGACCCCTCATAGGGAGTGGTTCTGTGAATATGAAAAGTACAATGGACGAGATGATTCACCAGCCAGTATCATTGGACGTGGTAGAGTCAAGCTAAAACTGAAGGATGGAAGGATTAGAACTCTTCCTGGAGTGCTACACATTCCAAATCTAGCAAGAAACTTGATATCTGACGAAAACATGGATGTTGCAGGTGTAAAGACCGTGTGTGGAGATGGAGGTTGCAAAATGGTTCGAGGATCAATGGTATTGATGAGGGGAGTTCGGTATGGAACTCTGTACAAACTATTGGGAAAAACCATCATTGATGAATGTAACAATTTTGTTGTGCTGGAGGAAGGAGGTAAAGATGACAAAACCTTGACTGCATCAGGAGGAAAGACAATGCTATGGCATCAAAGATTGGGGCATATCAAAGAAAAGGGACTTCGAGAATTACAAGGTAAAGGTATGGTTGAAGGTATGACTGATTGCACTCTAGATTTTGATATCTATGAACATTGCATATATGGAAAACAAAATCGAATAAGATTTTCATCTAGTGCTACAAGAGCAAAGGGAATTCTAGAATTAATACATAGTGATGTGTTTGGACTTGTTCCTGTTCCATCATTAGGAAAATCTGTGTATTATGTTTCATTTATATATGATTTCTCAAGGAACATATGGATTTATTTCCTTCGAAAGAAATCTGAATTATTTTCCAAGTTTAAAGAACTTAAGGCTCTTGTAGAAAATCAATCAGAAAATAAAATAAAGGTGTTGAGGACAAATAATGGTGGAGAGTTCTGTGGGAATGAATTTGAGGAATTTTGTAAGAAGTATGGTATAGCAAAGAAAAAGACTACTCCATACACACCTAAACATAATGGAGTTGCTAAGAGGATGAATAGGACGTTGATGGAAAAGGCAAGGAGCATGCTAAGCAGTGTTGGGATAGGACAAGAATTCTGGGCAGAAGCAGTGGAAACAACATGTTACTTGGTAAATCGATCGCCCACATTAGCATTGATTGATAAAAATCCACAAGAGGTATGGACTAGTAAGAAACCCTCTATTAAGCATCTAAAAGGTTTTGGTTGTGATGCTTCTGTACATGTTCCAAAGGAGAAAAGGAGCAATTTGGATAACAAAGCTGAGAAGTGTATCTTTATTGGCTAT
The DNA here is from genome assembly GCA_001517045.1 of Pseudotsuga menziesii. NCBI lineage: Eukaryota > Viridiplantae > Streptophyta > Pinopsida > Pinales > Pinaceae > Pseudotsuga > Pseudotsuga menziesii. The sequence continues at coordinate 139,455 of LPNX010024558.1, read as the reverse complement.
AAAGATGGTATGAAAGGGTATAAGCTTTGGAATCCTATAACTAAGAAGATTGTTCACATTCGAGATGTTGTGTTTCGAGAGGTCAAAGAATTCCCCAGACATGAAGTGAATCCAATGGAAAAGGAAGCAGGGAAAATAGAGTTTAAGTTAGAAGGTGAAGAATCTGACTCAATAGAAGAAGCAGAATCAGAAGAATAAGAACCTCATACTCTAGTTTTGAGGAGATCATCTCGAGAAATAAGGAAACCAGAAAGGTATTCCCCTCCTTATTTTCACTCTCATTTTGCTATGTCTATCACTGATGATGATCCTAGAAATGTGAAGGAAGTTGTTAATTCAAAGGATAGTGATCTCTGGAAAAATGCCATGGATGAAGAAATGGATTCCTTGGACAAAAATGAAGCTTGGAATTTAGTCCAGTTACCAGCAGGGAGAAAATCCGTTGGGAGAAAATGGATATTTAAAAAGAAGTTGAATGCAAAAGGTAAAGTGGATAAATATAAATCCCGCTTGGTAGAAAAGGGATATTCTCAGGTAGAGGGGATTGATTTTGGAGAAATATTTTCTCCAGGTGCAAAATTAACTTCTATTAGATTTCTTCTTTCTATTGCTACTGCTTTTGATCTTGAAGTAGAGCAGATGGATGTGAAGACAACGTTCTTACATGGGGATCTGCAAGAAGAAATATACATGAAACAACCATAAGGGTTCATAGTAAAGGGAAAGAATGAGTTGGTATGTAAACTAAAGAAGTCCCTTTATAGTGTAAAGCAATCTCCAAGGATATGGTACCAAACGTTTGACACATACATACTTGGATTGGGGTTTGTGAGAAGCAAAGTTGATCATTGTGTATATTCCAAACAGGTTGGTGATAACTTCATTAACATATTTTGTATGTTGATGACATGTTGTTGATTGGAAACAACAAAGATGTTATAAAGGAGGTGAAGTATCAACTATCCTCCAAGTTTGATATGAAATATCTCGGTGCTGCAAGCTTCATTATGGGAATGGAGATAAGAAGAGATCGTGCAAACAAAATGATCAGTTTAAATAAAAGAAAATATGTTGAGACCGTACTATAGAGATTTAACATGCAGGAAAGTAAGTCGGTCAAGGTTCCTATTCCTGTAGGTGTAAAGTTATCCGTAGAGCAGTGTCCCAAGAAACAGGAAGAAGAAGAAGACATGTCATGGGTTCCATATGCCAGTGCAGTTGGTAGTTTGATGTATGCAATGGTCTGTACAAGACCAGACATTGCTCATGCAGTGGGATTTTTGAGCAGATATATTTCAAAACCAGGAAAGGAGCATTGAACAGCTATAAAGAGGGTCTTCAGATATTTGTGTGGCACCATAGATTATGCAATTTGCTACTAAGGAAGACTTGGACCAGATAGAGTAATAAATGTACATGGATTTGTTGATGCAGACTGGGCTGGAGACCTTAATCGTAGAAGATCTACAAGTGGGTATGTGTTTAACCTATTTGGAGGAGCTATCAGTTGGATGAGCAAGAGACAAGTTGTAGTTGCACTCTCAACTACAGAAGCTGAATACATGGCAGCCACTCATGCAAGCAAAGAAGTTGTGTGGTTGAAAATATTGTGTTTAGGTATTAGGTTTGCACAGAAAGGTGTAAGGTTAGATTGTGATAGCCAAAGTGCAATCTTCCTGGAAAAGAACCCTACTTATCATGCTAAGACAAAGCATATTAATGTGCAATATCACTTTGTGAGAGATATGGTTGAAGACAAGAAGGTGCTGCTGGAGAAGGTTGACACCGTGAAAAATGTTGCAGACTCGTTAACAAAGTATGTTAGTACAAAGAAGTTCTCTTGGTGTAGAGAATCTATGGGCATTGATGCCGTGAACCTATGACTTTATGAGTACATGACTCATTGCTATGCAAAGGAAACAACAAGTGGGAGAATGTTGGGTATATGTTATATTCTTTGCATGTGCGTATTGAGGGGATGTGCGCATGTCAACACTGCAGCGCAACGATCCCAAAAGCACCTTTTTGGCTATTTATAGATTTTATGGCTATTTATAGCTGTTTGTGGCTATTTTTAGAATTTGTCTAAAAATATGTAACTTAATCCTGGTTAAGGGATTGGAGTCTTTTTCTAATCCGGGTTAACAGATTAGGGTATTTGGATGTTGTGGAACAGCTATATTTTGTATTATGAGGATTCATAATGGAATGAAGAGAATATAGGAGGTGTGGCTCCAAGGTTTTCTAGTTTTTCCTAGTTAAGGGTTTCCAGGGTAAATCTCCGTGTTTATGTGTGAATGATGTGTTGTGATCTCTATTTTGCTTAAAAGAATCTATATGCTTTGCTTCCCTACACAAGTTTAAAACTTACAGAAAGGATGTGCAAAAGGCTTTGTAAGAATAAGTTATCAATTTGAGGAAATAGTCCAAATATCAAAGCTCATCAAAGACCAAGGTCATCCTGCAGTAAATTTACACTGTGACACATATCCATATGTTTCATAACATGGCTGTTGACCAATACAATGCAGATCCATGCGATATATAAACAATCATGGCTACTGAGATACATCGTAGATCCATGAGGAAGACTCAAATTTGGACATAGCTACCAAACATACAATTTAGATCTATGTATTGTCCAATATTCCAACATTGTTCTTGGACAAAGTTGGAATATTAGGAAAAGTTCCCTTGCACCATATTCCAATCCAATTCATTTAATACGTGTTCCATTTAGACCCTATATTTGCAATGTGACAAATCCAAATATTCTCATGGTTAAGTATTCAATGTTTATAAGAAACTCTCAAATACAACAAAAAATAAAGTACGAGAATGACCACAAAAATCATAAATTATAAACATGGATGGTTGAAGGTTAATTAGTTGTGATGTATGTTCACCGACATTCATCAACAACTCACCGTACCACTCTATTATAAGTTTACAACTTTCATAGATGTCCTTATATCAAGGACCAGAAATATTTCTTAACCCAAGAATAGAAAATACATTGAATCATGTTGGTTTTGATCCTGACAAGCACCAAGTATCATTGTACCAAATAAGGTGATTTTCTAGTTTTGGCATGCTTTACAAAATAAATTTCTTTATTTCATACAAATTCATAGAAACAACTATATGTTTCCTATATTTTCTCTTTGTGTGCTATTAATAAATTAAATTTTCGAAGCAAATCATATCAAATTTTGCATCTCTTTTAACTGGTTGATATGATATTGGTGATTACAAATGGTAACTACATAACGATTATTTACCATATCGTAGTTTCCATAATGAGTTTTCCAAATACATATACCATAATGAGGCTTTCAAAATCGTAAATACACAGTGGTTTTTTTATCAAAGAAAAAATTCTATATTTGTATTAAAAATATATGTGATAGATAAGATATATGACAATATGACATAAGAACAAAGAGGAAATCCAACCGCAGATCACCTAGAAACAAACACATCCCAGGGCCATAAAGGAGCCACATACCAGCCAATAATAAAACTGAGCCTTAGACCGACCAATACTAGATCCAATAATGTAAGCCCAAAAAATGGGAACTAATCCCACGGGAAGATACTAAAAACCAACAATATATATCTAGAAAAACAATACAAATCACAAACCAAAGTAAAGGCCGATATAGAAACTGACCCCAAGCTCCATAATAAATCCAAAATGAGCTCGTATATCTGGTAAAACAAGATCAATATAGAAATTGTCCCGAGCTCCATATAAATCCCAAGATGATATCAAATACACCCCAAAAAAAGTCTCGACCAAAGACCAAACAAATTTTCTCCAGTTCAACCGTGAACACACATGGTGAAACTTACTAGCAAGAAAAAATATGAAATAAATAGCCACCAAAAGGGATGATATAAGTGATCAACATAGAGGTTGATACTGTATGGAATCCAATCTAGAACTAAATCAACTCTTTAGACGACATATTATCATAAATATAACATTAACATCTGATGGCACCCTCACATAATAGGAGTGCTAACTTCGATAAATAATCTGATACTATATTGAATTCATAGTATATGTGTCAAAAAGTGATACTCGAGAGGATGAGATCAATGTCTTGATCCTATCCATCCAAAAACTCAATACTCCCACTTGAAGGGTACCTTTATCACTATCCCAGTCTATTATAATCTTAGAATCTCCAACCACTTGTAGAAATGATTTTTTTTTAAGCCAAGCATTATACAAGAGCATCCAAGGAGCCATTAGTTTGGACCTCGTGTTTGTTCCCTCTCCACAATTATAGCTAATATTATATCTCTTGGATTGATTCAACCAGAGCATAGCACCTGCACTACCTTGACTAAAATGGGACTACGATGCTCCATCGAAATAACATATTCCCTAGTCCAACAGAAAGAAAGGGGGGACCAATCTCTTGTTGTTTCCTAAAATATTTGGCTTAGAGATCTTGTGGAGATCCTTGAATGCAACAACTACCCTACATCCAACCAGTGCCTTTGGCTTGTATTTTCGTTAAAAAATAAGTTCATTTCTTTCTACAGCTCCAAGCAAATGAATCTAGGGAGATCATCCACTGAAACATTCCTATGAAACCAGGACACATATCAAGTTTGGAAGGACACTCCCATCCAATATCGAAAGATATTGATACATATGTTAACACATCGCCACACCTCTCGAAAGAATGAACATAACATAAAAAGGTGATCCATTGATACCTCTCCTAGTCCACACAAACAATAAATATTTGGATCGACAAAACCCTGCTTCAAAAGATTATTCCAAGAGAGAATATGGTTCCCCAAATCCAACCAGGTAAGTAAATTGATTTTTAAGGAAGCCTGCCAATTCCACAATGACCTATACCACTAATGGTTTAATGATATACAATCTGACAATGTAATATCCTCGACCCTTGAGATAAGGACAAAGATTCTAAAATTAAGACTAACTTAAGTTTAAGTACAACGAATATAGATAAATTACTATTAAGTTTACTAACCATTCACCCAAATAATTAAAACTTTTAACTCTAGGGATTGATTTATAACCAAAGTTGCGACACTTAATTATTTAATTACACCACTTCATTAAATAATTAATTGCGACACTCAATAAATAAATTCCAAAGTGTGAGCTAAGGGTCGTAATTGAAACAAGAGCATGAATAATACATGATAAACATGATATTTGGTGTGAATAACTAATTTAGGTACTTTTGGTTTTTTTTCTAGCATAGTTTATAAATAATCAAGTATTGATGTCATTGATTATTTGCAAATTAATCTATTTATTTGGGTGCTTTTATGTGTGTGTTGTTAGTGAGGATAAAAATTAAGGAAAACAACATATCATGGAACATCCATAGGCTGCAATATACATCCACACCAAAACCATAGCAAACAAAGAACATCGGTTGCAACTACAACCCTCAAAACAGCGCTCGATGACTATCCCCTACAATCATCTCTCACTAATAATAATTAGATCGTATGGATTCTACCCTCCAAACATAGACTACTTTTACATATAAAATACATCACTCATCCTAATATCTGCAACTAACAACAAATATGTAAACAAAACATTTACAATCAAATGATAGTTGCGCTCATCTTGGCACCAAAAAACTGTCGAACCAAAACAAACATATCTTGGTCATTCAGAAATATTTTTCATTGAAACGAAAGGTATCGTTCATTGGAAACATTGCTATGGGAACAATGGAATATGTCTCACAACACATAAATGAGAATATATTGGAGAAACATATCATATGGTATCTCCCCTCTCAATAAAATAGAGTCAAAATTACAATTTCTGGTTAAGAAGAAGAAGAATAGAAAGAGGGTAACGAGAATAGAAACTCAATTCCATGTTATTTGAGATTCATCCTTCCTAGAATAATATCCTGGCATTCAATACATGAACACTAAAAAAACCAATCCTCCACCATTACACATACACTAAATAAAATAATGTAATGAAAACATAACATAAGAAAAATACTTATCTCAAAATATGGGCAATTGGCTGCAGTAGGGCAACTTTCCTCCAAGCTATAAACACAGTCAATCCTTCCTTGCTTGAACATGTCACCCTCGATTTGATACCATGGATCCATAGGTAGAGGCTCACTTAGTCTCACTACTCTCGAAACTACCTCTTCTGTGAGCCACAATGCTTCCCACTAGTCATTTCTTGTCCGTCTCCATTGCCTATGGGATGTGACCTAGCTCGCCATTCCCATTTCCTGGATTCTTGTGTGAGAACTTGGACTAGTAGAGTGATATAATGGAATCAAAGGGAAACAAATAGACTCACTCTAAGTCTTAACACGCTCTCAATAATATCAACATTCCCAACACGGTTAGATATCATAAGTGACATGGTCCAAAGCTCAAGATTAACTTCAACAAAGAGAGGGCAAATAAATTTATAGCACAAGGACGCCAAATCTAACCCAAAGGTATCAAATCAAATTATAGAGAGTTAAGGTTTAAGCTTAATCATGGAGAAATAAAATGAATTAGTGGAGTGCTGGCTTAGTGAAAATATTCCCTTTCCCGAATTAGCACCATGAGGAGGAGTTGCCAAAAACTAAGGAGTGGAGCCGTGAAGAGCAAATGGAAGAATAATAATGCATAAAGGGGGTTACAAAACATCAAGGTGTTAAATTTTTTAACCATTGATATACAAGAAAATATGAAAGTTGTAGGAATGGAATCATGCAGTGGAATAATCAAAGAGAATGTGCACTAAACAGGAAATTCATGCCACAAATTTCAGATAAATCAGACAAGAATGATAATCACAATGTTAATATTCATTCATTAATAAGTAATACAATGATTATATAATAAATATAATTCAAATACTAAATATAGGATTCGAATCTATCAGTTCTAACTGATTGATTATCTAACTTAGTGTGTCTAAATCACTGCTGGAGCTCACTAGTTTAACTTCGGATGTCTAAATCAATCTACAATCAGTTAACTGATGAGGTAGGTGGAAAAAGTTTCCACTCTCCCTTCATGCATGAAAAACTGGCACTGGGATAACTGAAATTGATCTAACTGATTGTAAGTGATGGTTAACTTAGCATAACTGCTTACCTACCACAACCAACTAATGGAGGTTGTTTGTGGCACTTAGAGTGGGCTCCTATAATGTAGAGATTGCACCCACATGCACATAAACGCATGCATGCACATGCAGTAAGTGGAATATAACCTCTATATGTGTCCACCACACTCTAGTATAGTAATAATAACCCCCTAAGTTAGGAAAAATGACCAAATAGACTATATTGGACAAAGGAGGATTAATTAATTCTAACAACTCCCTTAATCCTAACTTTGGACAACTTGGGCCCTGGAACCTAGGCCAAAAGTCACCCATACAATCTAAATGAAATAAAATATTGCTTAATAAACTAAGTAAAATGGGGAAAACCTCATTGGAACCCTCGCCCTCCTCCCTCAAAATAAGCAGGAATCAGGAAACAAGCTATACTTAAGAGAAAAAAATTCTCTTTGAGCGAAAACTTGTGAAAAAATTGCTGCAATCTGCAACACCGTGGATCAGTAATGCAAAATCTTGGTTCTTTTGTGCATCAACATCCTAGTACTATGCATGTGAACCTCTCAATCTTCTTCTGATCAAATGAATGTTGCTTTTGTTTCTTCTTTCTAGAGGAGGAATAGAATGATCCATTTTGTTCATCAGTGGGCGAAATTTTGGATCGGTCTTCATCATTAAGTAGCATCTCTCTAGAAGTTTGTTGCACCACTCTGTAGGTAGAGAAACTATGTGAGAGAGTGCAACATGTTCATTCTGATACTAGGACCGTGTTCTTCTTTTGTCATCTAGATTCCCAACACCATTCCTAGTTGCTTCAACGAGCTTTTGGGCCCATTTAGGATTAGGCCACTGAATTGGAATGGTAGTTGGATATGGATATATATTCTCTTGAGGTACAACCTAAATATCAATATCATGCTGATCTTAGTCCTCATCATATGAATCTAAAACATGAGACAATATATCATCATTAAATGGAAATGGAAGAGTGTTTATACCTTCTTCTGCTTTGGATTGTGGTGGATCATGCAAAAGATATTTCTTCAAACTACACACTGTGCTCTATGAATCACTTCCTTTTTGCAAGCTCCATCAATTTATATTCCTTGGATTCTTTAGCATATCCTATTAGTATGCATTCGCTACTCTAATATTGGAATGCCTTTCTCTTGTCAATAGGAATTCTTGCCCAAGATTTGGAACCAAAGACTCTCAAGTGTGAGTCATTAGGATTATGCCCCAATAGTGCTTTAAAAGGAGTGACAATAATTAGTTATTTGTGAGCCACCCTATTCTAAATGTATGAAGCACTGTTTACAGCCTTATCCCATTGAGAAGGAGGAAGATTCTTTTCTTTGAGAAGACATGTTGCCATCTCCTTCAATGATCTATTTTTCCTCTTAGCCACACCATTTTATTGTGGTGTGTATGGAACCGAGTGTTCCATTCAAATCCCTTCTGATTCACATAACTGTTGAAAATATCTTTTAATATGCTCACCTCCATTATCATATCTAATGGACTTGATCATATTTCCAAATATATTTTCTACCAAGGCTTTAAAAACTTTGAAATTTTCGAATACCTCATATTTCTGCTTCATAAAATATACCCAGCAAAACCTAGAACAACCATCAATAAAAGTTAGTAAATACCTGGATCCATTGATGGATGTTGTAGGAATTGGTCATGATACATCACTATGTGTCAGATCAAGTGTATAGGCAGCTCTAGTTTCCTTCCCAACTTCATATCTCTTCTTCGAATGCTTACCTACCAAGAAACCAAGACATACTCCATATGATGTTTCGATGAGTGGCCGCGCCATCAACCATTTTTTCATTGTGAATTTGCTGGATATATTTGAAATTGATATGCCCAAATATCTCATGCCACAACTTTCTTGTGTTATTGGCTTGAGTCAATAAAGTTGTTGAATGTGAGGTAGGCAGGAAATGGGAGAAATCATATGCCTTGGAGGCATAATTAGAAAACACTTTCTCTATGAGATTTCCAGTAGATGATTCAGTGATTTATACTATGTCAAGATCGAATGTAACTCTATTGGGAGATCTTATATGAATCATATGATAAACATACAACAAATTTGTTGCAAGAGAGGGAACATAGAGTACATTCTTGAACTCTCCATGTTGGATTTTAATAGAACCTCTCCCAACAACTGGGATTTGAGAGTCATCTCCCATATGAATGCTAGGTCCTCTTGAGAGATCCAGAGTGGTGAAGGATTCCCTAGAGGAAACCATGTGGTTGGTTTCTCCAGAATATTTCAAATAATCCTTCAACTGAGTGAGGCATGAATTCGAGGAATGGCACCTCGCATGATCTTCTGTCGGTTGTCCAGCATCAGACTTATTTGATCCTTGTGGAAGGAAAATATTATTCTGTTCAAGGAGCGTTTACAGCTGGTCAATGGTCTTCTTCATGCACTGACTCTCTGGATGAAAGCTTCTCATACAGTAGGGACACTTATTCTTCTTGAATTTCTTCTTTTTCTTGGAACTGGGGCTCCATCGAAATATCTATCATTCTCTTTTGGCTTCGAATCAGTGTTTTTGGTCTCCTTCCCTTTGTGCTTCCCTATTTATCGTGCAATGTTTGAGTCTGCTACTAAGAGTGCTTGATTCTTGGAGGTTTGAATCATTCCCACTTGAACCAATTTATCTTGCTCTTGTGTCAAGGACTAAATCAAAGAATCTAGAGAAGGCATCTTCCAATTTGGAATGGAAACTCTTCTAGAATGGAACGTAGAGACAAAGACAAATAAATCTAATTTAGTATTTCTCAACACTAACAACAAAAGCTGCTCATCTTTTCTCCCTAATCCACATTTTTTGCATTACAGTACTAGTGCTTTGTACTTTGTAAAGAATTGTTGAATAGTCTCAAAAATACTGGGTTGTAGTGTAATGAGATCATTCTCTAGAATATTCCCTTGAAGCACATCTTGTTTTCCAAACAAATATTCAAGCTTTTCCCAAGCTTCCTTCAAAGTCTCTGGTCTATGAATATGGAACAAAATATCCAGAGACATGTGAATGCACATGAAGTTGAAGGCTTCATCAAGCCGATTCAAAAACTTGTTCTTCTCAACATACTGTTGGGGCTCAAATTCTCTTCCTATTTTCATCCTAAACATGCCTTTGTTGCATGAGGATACTTGCATATCTACCCTCCAATCAATGTAATTGAAGGGTGTAAGGATTCTAGGTATGAGAGTTGAATAATTCTCCATTTTATCGTATGCGGATTAGTCAATTATTCAAGAATCTATGTATCTACCTGCAAAGAACATTGCAAAACCAATTCAATTCGCAATCATATGTCAATTCAAGCCTTTCCACCTCGACATGTGCACTTTTTCAGAGTCTGTCACACATGCAAAGACTTCTCTAGACATAATCCGGAGTTAGCAAGGCAATAATTGCAATAATTATGTGGAAAATCAACTACTTCTGGTGCACAATCGAGACCGGATAAGGTTTGTTGATAGCTTGAACAAGGCTCTGATACCATGTTAAATTTGTGAACCATTGATCTACGGGAAAATATGAAAGTTGTAGGAAGGGAATTATGCAATGGAATAATCAAAGAGAATGTACACTGAATAGGAAATGCATGCCAAAAATTTCAGATAAATCGGAAAAGAATTGCTCAGATAATCACAAGATTAATCTTCATTCATTAATCAATAATACAATGATTATACAATAAATAGAATTAGAATACTAAATATAGGATTGGAATCTATCATTTCTAACTGAATGATTAGCTAACTCATTGTGTCTAAATCACTGCTCGATCTCACTAGTTTAACTTCGGATGTCTACATCAATCTACAATCATTTAAATGATTAGGTAAGTGGAAAAAGGCACCACTCTCCCTTCATGCATGCAAAACTGGCGCTAGGCTAACTGAAAGCGATCTAACTTATTGTAACTGGAGGTTAACTCAACATAACTGCTTACCTACCACAACCAACTGATGGAGGCTGCTACTGGCACTCAAAGTGGGCTCCTATAATGTAGGGATTTCTCCCAGAGGTGCATAAACTCGTGCATGCACATTAAGTAAGTGGAAGATAACCTATAGGTGTGTCCCTCACACTCTAGTATAGTAATAATAACCCCCTAAGTTAGGCAAAGTGACCAAATAGACTATATTGGACAAAGGAGGATTAATTAATCCTAACACAAGGAGGGAGAAACAGGTGAGAGAGGGCATCCAATAGGGTCATTAATATCATGGAAGCACAAAAATAGGATCATCAATGCATGGTGTAAGAGTAGAAGCTATAAAATAGCTTACAACCCCTAAAAACTAGGAAAAGGGCTCATAAATGACCAAAAACACATAAATGTGAGAGATTCTTCCCAAGGAGGGCGCTCTAGGAAATAGGGGCCCACTAAGGTGTGAAAATATGAATATTAAATCCATAGTCCATAATTATTGAGAATAGGGTTCATTGTACAAGGTTTGGGTGACCAACATTATTAATCTCACCAAGGTGAAAATATGAATTGGCATGGACAAACTTAAGCCAACAACAAGTTATAACATGCTAGGGATGTCCTCGTTCCCCTTCACTTGGTGGAATCCATGGCCCCCCATATTCTTTTAGTTTCCTTGGTTGAGCTAGTTGCTTATTTAATCAATAGTAACAACATTCAAAGATAACAAAGATGTTAGTAATAACATTAACATTAATAATAGTGCCAAAGTCCAAAGTCACGCAATCAAACAATGATCATAAGTCCTTAATCACATTAATCATGCAAAGTATCATAAGTCCACAATCATATAAAATATCATAAGTCTGTAATGCAAGAGAACATAAGTCACATGAAGGATCATAAGTATGAGGCTTAACAACTGGGGTATTACAGACAACAACGCCTCATATGTCAATTTCAACAAAATCAAACCAGTTTTTTTTCCATGACTAACACAAAGTATCGTCCCCATTAGATAGAGTGATACCTCCCCTATGGAGACCATTGATGTATAATGATCATTCTGCACCAAGTGGACCATGAATTCCTAGTTGATTGGGAGATATTAAACAAGTACAAAAATAGGAATTGTTACCAAGAACTGGAAACTAATCTAATGATATATCACGAAGATCTCTTAGGACTAATATAATGTCTTGAGATAGTCGGTAATCAACCAGAATTCCAACAATAGGGTCAAATACCACTTTGATCGAGACCCCATTGTCGACCTTCCAATCCATCCAATCACCAAGGATATGAAAAGAAGAAACCATGCAGTTCCACATATTCAATACCCCATGTCCCGTTTGACATGCTTGTTTGACGCTCAAATCCACTACAGAACCAAATGGTTTTTAAAATAATCCCCAACAATCACCTTGCTCCAAAGGTTATCATTAAATACAACCCTCCACAAAAGCTTAGTATTCAAAGCCTTAGCAAACTATGGAAAATTCTTAATCTCCCAGCCCCCAAGGATATAGGTCTGGACAAGTCAGCTCAATTGACAAAATGGAATTTGGATTTGTCAAGAGTCCTAGACCAAATAAATTTGAAAACTCTACGCCCGATCCCCAAAAGGACAGATTTTAGAATTTTGCATAGAGAGAACCAATAGACAAGGAGATTAACTAGAATCGACTTCACCAAAGTCAAATGACCCCCATGAATAACCTCCACACACACTAATGATTCAAATGATTCAACCTATTGTTGAATCTCTTTAGTAAGCATTGTCAATCCCCCACTAAGTAGTTATTGGGTTTAATGTAAATCCCAAATATTTTGTTCCATCCTCAAGAGGTGTCACTCAAAAAGGAAAAAATTGGCTAATCTAAAGAAAATCATCGCCATCCATTGCATGCTCTAAGAAAAATGACTTTGAATCATTGGTAACCATACTTGTCACCTTGAAGAAGGAATACAAAATATCCTTATAACATCCATTCCTCCACCTTACAAGTCCCAAATATCATAACACCATCCACAAAAAAGGAGGTGGGTGATCCTTATTAATTCTAAAACCTTAAAACATTTAAGTCGACCATCTGATTTATGGGATTCAATTAATCTACTCATCCCCTCAATGATGAGAAGAAAAAGTAAAGGAGATAATGGGCATCCTTGATGGATACCCCTGGAGCCTTTGAAAAAGATACACCATTAAGTGATACACCATGGTTAGCAGAACTCAAACATACCATCATCCAGTTTGTAACATCTAGACTAAGTCCAATCTAAACAAGGCCCAAATGCAAAAAACGAATCCACTCGATAATACGCCTTGACTGTATCCAATTTGAGAACTAGATCTTGGCACACCCTATTAGATTTTATACTATGAAATGTCTCTTGTGCCACTCCTATAGCATCATAGACTTTTTCAATTCTCAAGGAACCCAAATTGCTCCCTCGAAATGTATTTAGACAACAAGGGCTTTAACCTGCAAGAAAAGATCTTAAATATGATATTGTAGACCAAGCTACATAAATATATCGGTCAAAAATCATTAAGTGAATCAGGATGTGAACTTCTACGAATAAGAGTAATAAAAATTGAACTAAGAGCCCTAGATACCATGCCAATAGTCTTGGATTCCTCCACCGACTCTAGAGTATCCGGTCACATGATATAAAAAACCATAAAATAAATCAGCAGTCCATCTGTTAGGCCAGGACTCTTAGATCTTGTAAAACCAAAGAGAACAGATCTAATATCCGCTAGCGAGACCAACTCAACAATGATAGTTCCATCACTATCAGAGAAAAGTCAAGGAAATTTCTAGATAATATTCATTTGATAAATGATTGAGGATGAATTGTGATTCATGATCTCTAAATAGATCATGAAAATGTGACATCACTTCGTCATCCAACAGATCATGACTCGAAAGAAGATTCCACTGTGAGCTATGTAAAGCCCAAATAGAATTTTGGATGCGTCTACCTTTAGCAACACGATAGAAATATTTGGTATTTGAATCACCTTGAGATAACCAAATCTACCAACTTTTCACGTGCTAGGTCTCCTCCTCCACTTTAAAATTCTATAATTTATGGGTATCAAGGACCAAAAACCTATCCTACTCACCAGAATAAAATATACCAGCACAGAAGACTTATGAAATTTTTAATTTCCAGTTCGCAAGTGATCATTTATATCTTCAAATCCAATTTCTTAGCTCTTTCTCAAGTAGATACCACTAATTTTAAACATTTTAGTTTATATACCATCCAATCCATGGCTGATGAACCACCCAACCTCAACAAGCGATACCATTCATGCCTAATAATCAATTTGAAGTTTGGGTCCTCAAGCCAGACATGGTTGAATTTAAAAGAATATTGGACTCTAAATGCATAGGAGTCTAGCTGAAAAAAGATATGTGAATGATCTGATATCGATGAAGTTTCCAACCCAAGTGCAATATATGAAAAGAGAATCAATCATCGATTCTGAAACTAGAAATATGTTAAGACATTTGGAAATCCCATAATTTCCTTGCATTTTATTCCACCAGGTAGGAAGAAATGGATTAGGTAGAACATCAATAAGTTCCCAAACCAGACGAGGAATTTGAGTTCACTACCCAAAATCATGTTTTGAAGAACAATAACACCATCATCCACCACCTATTCCCAAAAATACCTACACTCAAAATATGGTCCATAGAAATTGACCAGATGAACTTCATCATCAATACCCAAAATACAACCACATAGTAGTATCCCATACAAACAACTAAAAGAAAAAAAGTTGGTCATTTTAAGGTTCCATGCCAATAGTAATCCCCCCGAAAAACCAGAAGCATCTAGAGAGCACATATCCCACCCTATAAGGAGTCTGCAAAATAAAAGATGTGTCATGTCACCACTAACCATAGTCTCTAGCATAAGGATAATAACTAGATGATGCTTTACCAAAATACACTTAAGGGATAGATATTTAGAGCACCCACCCATTCCTTTGATGTTAAGGGGCATAATGATAATTTCTTACATCTTTCTAGGGCCTTTTGATCTCTAAGAGCTCGATAAGCATAAGAGGGAACCGCACCAAGAGAAGGAACTCCCATCACACTACCTAAAGACCCAAACTATTTTGGAATTCCATTGCATGCACTCCAAGTCTTTAAAGGGTATAAATCCCATTGAATCCCATCCCTAAGAGAAGATTTAAGTGTATCTTTGAGAGAGACCCAAATGAGTTGGCATTGAAGGGTGCTCACATGATTCCCCCCGTCTAAAATGTTTAGCAATGATTAGTTTTGGCACATTACCAATCAAATTCTGTAGAGGGGAATTCTTAACCATATCATTGTAAGATGGCACCAACAGGGTATTTGACAAAAAGGGCAAGATTGAAGGTCCCATTAACACATCCACAGGTTCCCCACTAGATTCCGACAATATAATGGTAGAGGTAGGAGAGGGTATCCCCTCTTCCAAACAACACAAAGGATAACTATGCACAGTATTACACCTCCCCTTGGTTCAAGAGACCCTATCCACATCACCACATATAGAATAAATAACCCCTAGCCCCCCGCCATAAGTACCAAACTACAAGGATTCACCCATTGACCCGTCAAATAAATAATGATACCCCACACCATCCCTTGAACAAAGCTTAGCCAACTCAGGAGTATTGACAAAGGCCAATTCGATATCATTAAGAGAAGAGCAGGATCTGGATGTTTGAGCTTACCCGAATTATAAGAGTCCCCAGCAGATGATATAAACCCTAGATGAGAAACCTTCAGCCATTGCTGCACCCCTCTAGTGTTAGAATATTTTGGATCACTACAATATTTAGATGACCATTCAAAGAAGTCATCACCCGAATCATCATGGATCAAAGTTGAATTAGAATCCATACATTGCTTCCACATGTGACCCATCTATTTACACGGAGAGAAATGGAAGGGAACACCCCAATAATCTAATGTTTGAAACAGGGTAATTTTTAGTGGCGAAATTTCACCAATTGGCTATTTTGGGGTTTTTTTCAAAAAATAAATTTGCTATTTGGTGTCTAATATCGCCTATATTTACATGAAATATGTTTTTTTGTCATAATATTCGCCAAACTTTATACATTTTAGTGTTAATTTTATGTGTCATATTTAATATTCGCCTACCTATCTATAAACCAGTATTTTCAATCCAGAACAATCGCCTAGAATACTATACTTTACTATAATATTAGAATCCTTAAAAAATACCCTGGTCTGAATATATGTGTGGTCTCATCACTCAATCTCAATATGGTACTGCAAGCACCGAGATATATCTATCTCAACCAACATGTGATGAGTCCTTTTTTCCATACCTTTCAATAACCCTTCATCCACATGAAGAAACCTCCCAAGATGATTTCCCATTGTTGTATATGACTCTCAGTTCCACACAAACAAATAAAAACCAGGTAACAATACCCAAAGGTGACAAAAACATATATTTTCCATCGAAGGCTCAAAACCCAAATGTCAACATTTAAGCAGCAAACTTCCATGATCCTTCAACCAAGTCCGATGAAATATTTTAGAAGCATGTGCCTCTCAGTTGAACAGGAATCCATACCAACCTTTTAGTAAAATCAAAATCTTAGGAGTGTCCCGAACAAGAGCAAACCAATTTGTGGCCACCCATCCCTCAATGTTCCTACCATTCATGGCCTTGTAACTGAACTTTCCAACCTTGGCATGCAAGGAAAGTCCCACTACTAATCCCATAAGCCCACATCTCGTCCCAAAACCATCTTGTTTCCCCCTTGTTTAAACCTCCACTTATGGAGCCTCTTAGTCATCTATATGGATATAGGTGGCACCCACCTATTCTAATGTCTCAAAACAATTTTCCATTTTGGCAATTTCTAGTAATTTTTCTACTGTTTTTGGGTCCTAAACTTCTGGGGTTGTTTTGAGGCCCTAAACAATGTTTTTGGGGTCTACAACAACCTAAACAATACTTATAAGTTTTTGTTTAGGTCCAATCCACTATCATACTCCTCGGATATATCTTTCCAACGATATATCGAGCGCCCCAAACGAAGATCATATGCAAAAGTTATGACCCTGGAAGTTGACTACTCAACTAACCACCTTAGGGCCGCAAACTTTATAACGGTTCATCTCCTAGGGTTAGGTTTTTAGATGTTTAGGATTCTTTCCCTCGTGCTTATGAATACTAGGTCCTTTTAACTTCTTTTTGTATTTATCTTGTGATGAATGAGTGTAGCCGCCACATCTCTTCTCAGAGACAGAGCTACCACCAATCTAGATGATTTTATTTTATAGTCTGTTTTGTTTCATCCATTTTAATAGAATATGAGTATACTGTATAACCGTGTTTCTTGCAATAAGTCTGCCCATGTGAATATAGATTTATTCTCTTTCATTTCATTCTCACATAAATCTAGATCACTTAAGGACGTTGCAACTCGAACCAACCCCAGATGGGTAACCAAGATCTAAACAGGTAGTAGCCACACTGACATTGATATGCCCCTATTGCTTCACACTTGAATTCCCTTCCACACCATTTCCCCTGATTATGAGGCCAAACTAGCATGGTTGACACAAGTGTACAACACAGACCTCTCCAAACCTGAAGCCAATACCAGTGGAACACAAGAAGGATGCTCTAGGGAAAGTGCATCGCCACCATCCCCACGAATACCACCTATAACTTTATGGTTTTTGCAATCGATGTTTAAGAGTTCCCTATATTTCTCATATGTTTTAAACAATCCGACATTGGCCCATCTTTCATCGGATGCCTCATCACAATAAACTGTCACCTCCTCATTGACCTGGACCCTCGAATCCAGCATGTCACCACGCTAAAAAAATACCGCAAAACCAGCCACACCACTCGTCGAAAACCACTACCAAAAGAAAAACCCAGATAACACGCTAGATAGATAACAACACCACCAATAGCAGGCATGAGTCACAAGGGAAAGGTGCCCCCAAATCCAAAAAACAGAAACCACTAGAGGAACCGACAACAATAAAAAAATGACCCAGTAAATCACAGGTTCAAAAACACCAAAGGTCCTTAACTGGGGTTGTTTTGATGCCCTAAACGATTTTTTAGGGTCTACAACATCCTAAACAATACTTATAAGCTCTTGTTTAGGTCCAATCCACTATCATACTCCTCGGATATATCTTTCAACGATATATCGAGTGCCCCAAACGAAGATCATATGCAAAAGTTATGACCCTGGGAAGTTGACTACTCAACTAACCATCTTGGGGCCACAAACTTTATAACGATTCATCTCCTAGGGTTAGGTTTTTAGATGTTTAGGATTCTTTCGCTCATGCTTATGAATACTAGGCCCTTTCGACCTCTTTTTGTATTTATCTTGTGACGAATGAGCGTAGCCACCAGATCTCTTCTCAGAGATATAGCTACCACCATTCTAGATGCTTTTATTTTACAGTTTGCTTTGTTTCATTCATTTTAATAGAATATGAGTATACTGTATAACTGTGTTTCTTGCAATATATATGTGCATGTGAATATATATTTATGCTCTTTCATTTCGTTCTCACATAAATAAAGATCACTCAAGGACACTGCTACTCGAACCAACCCCAGATGGGTAACCAAGATCCAGACAGATAGTAGCCACACCGACACCAATATGCTCCTGCTGCTTCACACTTGACTTCCCTTCCACGCCATTTCCCCCTGATTCCGAGGCCAAAAATCATGGACGACTCCAGTGTACAACACAACCCTCTCCAAACCCAAAGCTAGTACCAGTGGAATACAAGAAGGATGCTCTAGGGCAAGTGCATCGCCACCATCCCCACGAATACCACCTATAACTTTATGGTTTTTTCCATTAGTGTTTAAGAGTTCCCTATATTTCTCATATGTTTTAAACAATTTGACATTGGCCATCTTTCGTCGGATGCCTCATCACAGTAAACTGTCACATCCTCATTGACATGGACCCTTGAATCCACCATGTCACCATGCTAAAAAAAACCACAAAACCAGCCACACCACCCATCAAAAACCACCACCAAAAAAAACCCCAGATAACACGCTAGATAGATAACAACACCCCCAATAGCATGCATGAGTCACAAGGGAAAGGTGCCCCCAAATCCAATAAACGAAAACCACTGGAGGAACCGACAACAATAAAAAAATGACCCAGTAAATCATAGGTTCAAAAACACCAAAGGACTAATTTTACAAAAGACGCTCAAGAGGTAATTAAGATAAAGTCACATAAACTATAGTTTTTATCCTAGAACACCAACCAGGCAAACCCTAAACCTCGATCGCCATGCTCCCACCTAGTCCTAGCAACCAACCGCATAAACCCTAACCTCCTCCATATATAGTGGGAAACCTAATATGATATAGAGTGGGTATTTATCATATTAGGTTTCCAAGAGGCATTGTGTTATAATTACCATATCGAGGTTAATCCAATTAAATGCATCAAATTTGAAAATCCTTGACATGGGCATCCAATGGTGCGGTTAATGATATCTACCATGGCCCAACCCTATAAACAATCCATGCTCCAACTAGAAAGCACTTAGAAAAAAATAACCAGTCTGTTGCATAACATTTAATGTGGCGGCAGCAGCACTGCAGACTGTTGTATCTCAAGCAACTTAAGATCCAATAGCCTATAACGTTGCTACTGCCGCATTAAATACCACACAACAGGTTGAATATTGATTACCCCTACTTAGAATTGCTGCTATGTGTTATCCCTTATATCATCATCTCTCATCTCTTAGCTAGCATTCAATGTATCGTACTTATCCATTTGAGACAGATACACTAGAAAAAGAAATGATTGTGATAAGATACACTTATTTATTCGTGTTTCTTTTGGATAAGATTGTGATGGCGAGTGCCACGAATAAAGTAGCTAGAACGTTATATTATATATTATAATATTAAAATATTAATATAGTATCAACGTACTAGCTCATTCATAGTAGTACCTACCTAATATATATTTTACTTTGGTAAAAGCGTCACATCACTTTCTCTTGACATGTTTTTGTTGGCAATTTATTGTCTAATGGATATTCATTCCCTTTCTCTTCCATTTCCATATTTTAACATCAATCTTGAACTATAATGATGAGTTATCAATCATGTGTAACACTATGAGTGCAACGTAGAACTTGGGTCATGTGATCATTCCTCCTCATAATGCATGTACACAAACACAAGTATATAAAAATAATATAACCCCCACCACCACTACAACAATTCCAATTCCATTTGAAAGGAAGGAAAAGTATTATTACCTACGCCCTCTCCAATATTCTCTACGAACCCACCCCACGACAACAATTTAGAGATAAGAAGTTGATGTATCGGATAAAGCCAAGCCAAGCCATGCCATGCCATGCTTGCTTACTTTGATTCTTAAATACAATCAACTTAATATTTAATGTTTTCTATAATATTGTAAGTTGGGAATATTATACTTTACTATAATATTATAAGTCGGGGAAATAGTACCTATGGAAGTATTATATAAAATGTATTTTGAGTCTTTCAAGGTAGGTAGGCCCTAATTAGGGAACTTGGCTGACCTAGTTAGTTAGTTGAGGCACTCGCCTAATTAATATAAATAGGTGAGGAGCCTCTCTCATTCTTACACATCTTACACTCAAGTATTGTGTTGGAGAGAGAGAGAGAGAGAGAGAGAGAGAGTCTACTATGGAAGATGAGCAACTATTCTTGTTGTTGGGGTTTTACATTGTCTTGGTCGAATTCTATACCGAGGAAGTTTTGGGGGGTTTTCTCCCTTGTGGTTTCCCTGAGGAAAATATTTTTGTTCTCTTGTGTTCTCTTGTGTTGCTGCATTTGTATTTCTTTCAGTGATCCTCTGCTTATGGTTATGATGCTAAATGTTTTAGATATTGTATAACCATTAAAATCTAACAGAATGTACCTGTGCAGGACATTGCCGTACTTTAGACCCAAGTGTCGTTTAGTCTCTAATACCTAAATTTGATTCCAGGGTATGGAATACATTGGTATACTCTATCATTGTTTGGTCTCTTTCCTGGCGCAATGTCGTCCACTAAGTGTATTGGTCATCATAGTTTTCGACAGGGTATAATTCTTCTTTGATGGCATCGACAAAAGATTCCCAAGTATGTTTTGTACTGAATATTTTAGACTCATCTCTCACATGCCTCTCATAGTATCCGTCCCACCAATATTTGATATGGGGGGAGGGAATTAAGGAGAGTGAAGGTGATCTTTTCACCATTGGAAATTTTTTTAATAAAGAAGTAACCCTCTAACAAAATCAACCATTTTTCCAAAGAATTTGCATTGATATTTCTTTCAAATAAGTGGATTTCAAAGTTAGCTTGTACCTTGAAGGGAGTCGTACCCTCGAAATTACTGCTCGTTGAAGGTGCATCCGTCATCGTTGGAATTCTTCGAAGGATATGGGTGAAATTATCCATCATATCGTTCCTCTGTAGCACGAGGGATTCCTCAAGCAACAATTAAATATGATCTCCTACTTCATCATAACTCGTTTCTTCTCCCTCCATCTGAGGTTGCTTAGGACAATGAGAGGTATTTCCCCCAAGGTTAACTAGTTCGAGACCCAACTCTTGATATTTAGATCTCTTTGGGGACATGCACTAAGAAACCACAAGAGCAAAAGGCTCTGATACCACTGATTTAAATTTATGTGAGAACGAAATAAAAGGGAATATATATATTCACATACACAAATATATGGCAATAAACATAGTGATACAGTAAGCTCATATTCTATTAAACAAATGAAACATAACAAATTGTAAAACAAAAGCAACTAGAATGGTGGTAGTTGTATCTCTGAGAAGAGATGTGGTGGATACACTCACTCGTGATAAGGTGAATACAAAAGGAGGCCAAAGGGATTTTTATCATAAATACTTGGAGAGGCAGAAACCTTAACCCTAACCCTAGGAGATGAATAATCATAAATTTTGTGGCCCCAAGGCAGTTAGTTGAACAATCAAATTCTCGAGGTCATAAATTTTGCATACGATCTTTGTTTGGGGCCCTCGATAGCCCGCTGGAAAGGTTTATACGAATTTTACAACTTTCAACTATGGTCAAGTTCAAGAAGTTGGAAACCCCCCCAAATTTCCAAAAAACATCGTTTAGGGTCTCAAAATGGCCCCCAAAGTTTGGGACCTGAAAAACCGTAGAAAATTACAAGAAAATCACCAAAATGGAAAATTGTTTTGAGCCCGTGTAATAGGTGGGTGGCCACCTACACCCATCTGGATCAACTATCCAGTATGGGTTCCCATAACCTTTAATATATGATAGTATGGATGCAATAATGATTATGTAACAATCAATGGGAAGCAAGGGTTCTATAGTAATGAATGCATGTCGAGCATAGCAAAGCTTTCAGTGTCCTTTGTATAGGTTATGGATCCTTGAGTAGGTAAGTGGTGACCTATTGATATTTTATTTCCAATGGATTCACTATCATCTATTCAATCTATTCATTACTGACATCATGTATATCACTATCAGTAGCATCCTCTTCATCACCAAAACCAGAAATTTTACCTGAGGAAAGTGGAGAGATATTATTTAGATATTCAACAAAGAATTAGATTTGAAATATGTTCTTATGCTATTGAGTGGCTGATTTGAACCAAGTTATCATCTCCCATGAAAATAGGAGAGCATGATTCATATTTTATGGAAATTTCTGGGTAATTTATGTGCTCAAGTTATTGAGTTCATCCTCCATACAATGTCCTTCTTCCATATCTTGATAGTTAAATATTATTTCTAGGCATGATCCATACCTAATTGGATAAATCATTAGAGGTTATGTTATAATGAAGGGTATGAGAAACATAAAAATACAATACTCCAAGAGCTATATCCATTCTATTGAAGTAATCGTTATTTTCTTTAGTATAATTTGGCTCGGCTTCAATACCCATGGTGATTCTGTAGAGGTCTTTCTTCGCAGAGTAAGGATGACCACCTATTTCCATTCATAATAATTGAATAGAGTAAGAAGTGGATTCTTGGGATGATTTTGGTGATCCATGATAGCTTCCCCTTCTTAGATGATCTTCAACCCGCAAAAAAAACTTGTATACTCTTTGATGGTTGTAAATGAGCACTCCTTCGATGGCCACCATTGAGTACTATAAATGGGATCTATGGTGACTTTAAAAGCCTTCTTTGGTGATTGTAAAAGCCTTATTTGGTGGCTGAAAAATGACTTCTTTGTTGGCTGCAAAAAACCTTCTTTGATGGCTGCAAAAATCCTTCTTTGGTGGCTTGGAAAAAGGCTTCTTTGATCTGCAAGAGTAGTGGCTATAAAATCCTTCTTTTCTGGTCGCGAAAGGCATTCTTTGGTGGATACAAGAGCCTTGTTTGGTAGCTGCAAAATATTATTTGGTTCCTGCAAAATTTTCTTTGGTGTCTGCAAAATATTATTTGGTAGCTGCAAAATCCCTTCTCATCCTACAAAAGCTTGGTAAACAATACTAGCACACTAGCTAGTTTAGCACCCCCTAGCTTTGGTACCATATTAGATTTGAGCATTCATAGATCTAGATGAAAAAGATAGCAATATATGATGATTAAATCAAGCATGAATAGTTGTGCAATAATTAACATGAACCGTTACATAGTAAAATTGAACAGAAGAAAGAGAATGATTGTATTATTAGAGGACTTGAATGAATGAAAGAGGTTTCAATATATAGGTGAACAATTTCTAATTAGGTTAGGGAGAAAATCGATTTGTCCATACCATGTAGAGAGAGTATTTTCCATGATAATAGGGATAGTTAGGCTTAACTAAGGGAAAATAACCCCAATAATTCATGCATGCACTCCTAGACCAAGTAATTGATAAAGGAACTCATTGATCACTTAGTTAACTAAATGCCAAAATGCATGCCCCTAGAATATCTCAAGCAGGGAACTATTGAATTAACTGGGGTGCTAATGAGTGTTAAGGGTCAGTTAGAGTTAAGTTAGGCTAAATTGAGTGAGAATATTTAGCTCTAACTCATGTTCTTCCTTAAATCAAGGAAACATTCCCCCAAATCAGGAGATGCACCCACAAACTTAGGAATGTTCCCTCAAACTTAGGGCATTGACTCATGGATGACTCAAGAGGTGGATTTGAGTGTGATTGGTCCCATTGGATTCTTCAGGACAAACTCTAGGAGGGCTATGTATGAATGCTCATGAAGGGACTCCAATTTGGTGCTTGTGTTAGATGAACACTCCATAACTTGAGGTTCTCAAGATAAGTAAAAGAACAAATGTAATCCATAATCATGGGAAAATTAGGTCCATGACTTTTCTCTGTAAAATTATCTAGTCGAATATCCAAGTGCTTCAATGAATTGCGTGTGTGTGAAAACTAAGCTCGCAAACTATTCCAATCACCCCTTCCAATGGAGATTTCGAAAATACCATGTGAATTACTACAACATCAGACTGATTGATTCTCTCATCACAAAAATTTCTTAGAAAATAAAGGTCGCAAATATTTTCCATTGCCTCTCTCCCTCTTTTACAAACACATCAACACATGGGCACATCTTTGGCATTCTTGACAAATGAGATCAAGTACTGCATGACAATGATAGCATGACCCAATGCAGTGCACTACCATTTCAAATAAATTTATAGTAATAATAATATAATTAAAAAAATATTATTATTATATTTTTAAATCCGAAATTAACCCATTTTCATAATAATAATAATGATAATAAAATAATAACAACAACAATATTTAGCAACAAAGTTGCATATTCCTTGCCTTCAGGGTTGAAATAGTTAATTGGAGATTCATATATAGGGTTGAAATCTTGAATGACCAATTCATAAGCAATTGAAATCTTGAATGAGAAATCCATAGTTACTTGATATAGGGTTGAAAGCTTGAATGACCAATCCATAGTTGCTTGGAAATCCATGTAAGAAGCGCTAGAAGAAGCTCACTAATTAGAAGATCAACGAAAAATACATCTAAAATTAAGTAACAAAGTTCTGAAAGACTCCAAAAGTCTTCTATTTAACTAGTAATGCCAGAAGTAAATGCACTCAATAGGAGTATTTTCCCATAGTTGATGCACTCAATGCTAGTCATCATTGAGCAGGTCAGATACTTTTCCTGGTTACTTAGCTTGTATACCGGTTCTAGAAAATATCATCTTCTTTTAGTTTAGTGTGCTTAGAAACCTCATTCACCATTCTTGGCTCAATTTCATGAAACACCTCGATGCCAACCAATGAATTTATTGAATGATTTATGAGCCTGATGTTCCAAGCCATTGGACAGATAGAAATACCATTAAATTACATAATCCTAATTTCCTTGGGAGGCATGACCTTTTTTCTTGTCTTTGGTGTTCGTTAAATGTTGGTACACTACTGCCTTTTCTCATGCTCTCTTTGATTATGCTACATACATCCTTGCTTCTCCTACAAGCATTGAAACCATATTTATGATGAGAAACTGCGTAATGTACATAAAGTAGTTGGTGGGAAGGATACCACCCATACCACCCACAACTAAAACATAGAATTTTTGGCCATGACTTCGGATTTTTGGCTTGCTCTTGGACATAATTGTCCAAATATAGTAAATTTAATCATTAAATACAAAGTTTAATAGCTTAATAGATTATAATATAATGATCCATTGTGTAAAAGAACTTGTAAACATAAAATATTTACATGTTTATAGGTTCTGAGATTTAATATAAATCCCTACTAATAAGGTATGAAGATGTCAAAGTTATAAAAAATCTTCTTCTTATGATACAAGCCATTTGACCTCTTGAAGGAAGGGTTTAGTATCGAATAAAAAATTATAAGACATACAAGTAATCACTGTATAATACAAATAAATATGCCAGAGTCAAACTAACCTTTGAAACAAGACTCCGAAAACTGGGGAACAAATATAATCAGAAAGGCCAGATAGTCAAGGGTTTAAATTTCCTCGTCGAGTTAACGTCACACATTTGAAGAGATTTCCAAGATCCAAAATGCCTTAGGGTTGATCCATCATGCATGTATTCCATTCATGGAGTAATGTATATTAACTTAGAGGGGCAAATAAAAGGGCCCTCACCTGGATAGAGATACAAATACAAATACTAAGTGTGATCATTATAGCTTAAGCCGCCATACTCGACCGTCAAGATTAATAATTAACAAGAAGTTAAACACAATCCAATGAGTGAATTAATCATAGCTTCTCATAATGCCAAGAAAATTAAATAGTGCTCACCGATAGACGTGTAATTAAATATAATTCAAATGTAAACNACTTGTTGTAATTGTACAAAAAATAGGGAATTATACAAAGTGCAATAAATCATTCATCTTTTGGTTTATATGGAATTGTTCAACTTAGATATGTCAACATCAGAATGCGAGTCTGCATGAAGAACTAACTATTGTCTACCATGATCGGGATCAATGCTAGTCCAAAATCGAACAAGTCCATTATAAAGTTGTGTAGATATAGGCCTGGAATAGTGGATTCAAAGCATGCATTCACGTTATTCTGCTATCCATCCACCTACCCCATACCTCACACATCCCACCACTCGAAATGGATCTTGAGCGAGCGAATAAAACTACCCAACCAAGCGAATTCTATCTATACCAGGGATGGCACTTTCAATGTTATTGTTTTCCCAAATCCAATGGTTGAGAGATAGTGATCGAGAGAGATGGATTAGTATATTCTTGGGTTATCTGGCATCTGCAATAAATAAAAACTAATAAGTGAGAGCCAGAGTGAGTACTGTAGTTCTTTTTCAGCCAGAGCAGTCGTAGATCTAGAACATATCCATCTAAATATAATGGCAGGAAACAAAAGCTAGTCTGTTTTGCATAAGCAAGTTGGTCCTCAAGATCATAAAGGTAGGTTGTTAGTGAAGTCTGAGCCACTACTGGCACATGTAAAATACTTACTGCTAATAAATTATCTTTACATAGACACATTACAAATGATGTAAGAGAATGACTCCCATGGAAAGGAAGGTTGGAGGGACCTGTGGTGTGGTCACTTGGATAAACCCTACATTTACCTTGAATCTTACTTAAGGTAGGTTGAAAGACCTCCACCATATATTAAAAGTAATTATGCAAGTGTTTCAAACCCTATGTTGTAACCCTATGTTGTATCTGCACAATCCCCTTCCAAATATCGCAGGTCACAACTTGTTAAGACATACCTCTAGATGTGCATTCTAATAGAGTGGAAGGGTATGCTAAGAATCCTTGAGTTGGTGTTGTGCTTTCCAAATACAAAAAGACGAAGCATTATTTTTATAAAGAGTTTGAGAAACAAGGATCATTAATCAACTAGGGTTAAGAACCTTACAATAAATTAATGGAGCATTTGGCTATGACTAGGAGTTACGGTTCGACAAATATTCATTCAAATACTGTAAGAAAAAAATGAGATAAACGTTAACGATTGAAATTAACTAGTAATTATAATAATCATAAGAATAGCTGGTAAAATATAATGAACTTACCATTTTAAAAAACTTGCACAACAATTACCACTAAGTAACATTCCATAAGTTGGTATGGCTACGCTATCAACAAGTCGATCATCTCCCACCAAGTCAAGGTCAGGACCTACAGCGAGTTTAGGACATAATAAGAGATCGATACAACAATAACCATATGTAGCGCATTGCATGCATGGCATGAGAAAGATGGGAAGATTGGCCCCTGCTCATCTACCACCTGCCTTAAGGTCTGTCCACACATTTCTAGAAGTTGTCAAAATTCGAACTAGGTGGTGAGACTTACTTAGACAAGGTTATGTACCGTGAACTGCGTGCACCTGATATGTCAGAGATGTAAGGAGAGAAAGAATAAAAAGGTGTTTTGACAACAAGACGAAGGACTGCAACAACTTAGGAAAATCTGTTGATATTTAGAAAAAAACATAACATAAAAAACTGTGCTTGTTGTGGCACAACTGCCAAAACCCAAGAGATTATATGATTCCCTACACGTAAGGGAATAATAAGACATATTATTATGGAGTGAGCTAGCTCGGGAGCAATCCTCCCTCCATCCAACGGAGGAGGAGCAAAGTCAACGCTAACTTTACTCCTCCTCCGTCCAATGAGGGAGGATTGCTCCCGAGCTAGCTTACTCCTATTATTATTATTTCAATACCCTAAAGCCTCTCTCCTTTATGGAAAATAATATTTATTATTATTTTTAATAGTAATAATTATTATTTAATAATTTTATTAATTAGAGTTATTATTTTATACAATAATTGAAAAGAAGACAAAATTCAAACACCAAAGGAATATTTACTTAACGGTGACATTGGGATTCCCAACACCTTTTTGCATGAAGCATCTTCGAAGAAGAGTATAAGTCAAAGTTGAAGACAATGGAATTCCAATTCCAGTTACAAATAGAAAAAATAGAAGCTAAATTAAGGCGATATCGAAGAGACATTAAATAATTGCAAGTCATGAAAGAAAGTTTGGAAATGATGATTAAACTATAGGGATTTCAAATAGAATACAGAGAAGAGAAAATTTCCAACCAAAAAAATTAGATAGAGAAGTTGTTAGCACAAATTGGCGAATTAAAGGACGAAAAGGATTTCAATCATAAGTTACTAAAACAAGATATCAAGAAAGAATTTGATGATAATAAAACAAAAATAATGTGCTTAAACAAAATTTTAAATGACAAGGATGAAGAAATTGAGAAAATCCATGGAGAATTTGAATGCAAAGGATTAGAAATATGTTGACATCAACAACAAACAAAATAACTCTAGTAGAAAAATGTCGACACTAAAAAGGTGCACAAGTTAGATATCACAAAGGTCACTAACATGTTATCAAGCAATACTGAAGAAATATTTTGGCTAAGAAACCATATTAAGATACTATTTACAAAAATCAAGAAACTGAAAAATAGTCGGAAATCAGAGCACTCTAATGAAGACATCGAACGAAAAATTCTAGAGAAGCAAGAAGATAATCACCACCTTCAAAATCCTGTTGAATATCTTAAGCAACAAATTAAGAAGTCCAAAGATGAAGAAAATTCACAAGAAGAAATGATTAAGCGGATTCTTAATGACAACAAGCAATTAGAAAACAAATTAGAAAGAAATTCAGAATGAGACATCAAAATCTTCAAAAATACAATTTGTAGAAAAGGGTACCATCACAGATCCAATTCAGATCACCGCTCAAGATGTGAACCCAATTAAAGAAAAACATACGCGAAAGTTAAAACATGAATACACTACAAATGTTATCAAGGGAAATAACGTTATAAGAATTCCATATCGACATCCAAATCATAAAATCATATTTCCTAAAAATAATGAACAACTAACAAAAGATATCGATACCAGTGCACTCAAATTGAACATCGAATTGATTTAGGTTGGATTGATCCTTCTACATTTTAGAAGTTTTGTTCAACACTCAACATGTCATATCGTCATGTTCATCAACTATGACCAAATATACAATGAGGTGATGACAAATTATAGAGTAAAGGCATAAAGACTTTTTCAAATTGCTTTGAGGACAAATCCTTTCTAAAGAGGAGGGAACTGTAATATAAATAGAATATATAAATTCTAAATACTAATAAACACATAAATATTTATTAGTAATTATTATGAAAGGACACATCCTTTCATGGATGGTATCCAAAGCGCCTTAGTGTTATTATATGCATGTCACTCACATTGTAATCTACCATTAATTCATATTCAATCATTATTTATTCTTTTCCACATGGATTTATTCTCTATTGGTTGACTTATTCACTTGAATAGTCTTCGAGTGTGTCCATATATAGAACACAACACATTGAAACCAGGGATAATTTTAGGGGTGAAATTTAGCCCATGGGCTAGTTTTAGGGGGTTTTCTCCAAAAAATGATTCGCCATTTTGCATTTTTTGAAGCCCTGTTTCGCCCAATTTTTATGGGGTAAACTTTTTTCACCCTAAAAATCGCCAAATTTTTATATAAACGATAGAAAATACTTGGAAATTAAAATATTTTTTGAAAAATGTCGCTAAACATTTTATAGTTGGCATTTTAAGAATTGGTAACATTTGCCAACATTTATACACTTTTAAATAAGTATGGTTCCTTAAAATCATCCTTGATTGAAACATAAGATATACTACCTCGTCGACTACCTATCAACGATTGCAATCCAGAGGAGACTGTAGCGTCTTCCCCCTCTACCCTATACAATTTGATCTAGGGACAAGATAAAAGTTATGATAAAATAATTTCAATTATATGCGTGTATGTAACTTATAAGGTTAGGATGAAGGAACTAGCATATGTACCATGGGGACATCATCAAGGGAAATGGTTTCTTGGCCAAGGAATGAAGAAGTGGAATGGAGTGAATCGATAAAGTGGGTCCTCTGCATGGAGCCAAAAAAAAAACAAATCACTATTACTCAATTAATTCTTTTAGATGTACATGTATTAAATATTATTATTTAACGTCGTATAATAAAAAAAGTTAAGTACATAAATATACATGTTGTGTCAATGACGACCTACATCTCTCATACAGACAAAAGTATGAGTCTCGGGCATGTATAGCATATGACATTAGAGACTCATGGTCAAGGAACCAAATATCCGAGTTGTCCATCCACAATAAATCAAACTCTGTAGCTCCAAGGGGTGGTTTGTACCTCTCCTCATGCACGATAATTTTATCGTGACCCAATGTAGTGCACATGACACCTTCCATCAAAGCACGTGACATAATTCTGAGCTAAGATGGCTAGACTATGTCCCTGGGTCATATAAGTGTCCGATTAGGGACATGAATCAATCAAGAATGGTTGGTAATAGAAACATGGTCTCTATGATCCCTTGGACGATGATAAGTGTGTCCCTATGTGATGCCATAGAAATGCGGCGACGTACTCATGTAATCGGGATTCATGTGTATAATGAGATCTGTATAAATATGTTTAGCAAAGTAAAAGAAGACATGGTCATGGTAGGGGAATATTCTCCATGCTCCAATAATCCTATCATGAATATGATACATAGTAGCCTCAAAATTGAAATCCTGCAGTCGAAGCGTTTGTCTAGTAGCACGATCAGGAGGGATGTTAAACAAAGTTCCCTTGACATCCCTTCCCCTTGTTGTGGTTTTCACTGCCTCCCATTTGTCACAACCCAATACCTAGTCCCTCCTCCTCTAGAAAGCATCCTACCACATGTCACTTAGATGCCCCACCTTCTATGGATGTCCAAAAACTCATCGACTGCATATATCATCATGGGCATCGACCATACTGATGAGAAGTCAGGGTGCATGAAGAATAGTTGTCTACGCAACCAATCATGATACAATATGATCTCCTTGATCTTGATGCTAGTTATCTAATAATCCTAAGGAGAATCACAATCGGGATCAACACTTGACAAATAGATAAAAAAATGTATCATTCAAAGTACAAAACACCAATACAAAATTTAAAGATACTAATAGATTCAAAAAAATAAATAAATATGAATCTAATGTACCTAGGTGATCATAAACCTACTCAATGTGATTTGAGGGGGCTAATGGGTCCTAGCCATTATGTGAGGCACTAGTCACCATGTTGTTGGATGTACACTCACTACATGGCATGGACGGTGAGGTGCCTAGACAGAAACAACAATTAGTAATTAAACACATATACATGTATACAATAATTTTACTTATATATGTAATTCAATTAAAACAAAACTTGAGGGTCACCTGCAGGAACGGATCGTCTTGATGATCAGATGTTTATACAAACCTAAGGATCTTCTGATGATGGTGACAATGATGATGAGGATGATGAAGAAAATGGTTAGGATGGTGTCACTACATGACAATGTTGTGATGATGATGTATCTTATGGAAAACAAGACTTGATTTTGTCATACACCTTTTTTTGGAATGCCCATTTTCCTTTATAGTTTAAACAAAGGCGACTTCTGAGATTCTCTTTTAGGTTTTATTTTGAAGACTTACTGAAAAAAAGGATACATTAGTTCCCTTAGCGAGCAATTTAAGGATTTTTTAAGGTTTTTGTCAATAGGTACAAGTGACTAGTTTCAAAAATCTTTGGTTTATATAAACATTTTCATAGGGTTGATGGAGTACAAATACACACACATAGCTTCTAACTCTATGTGGATTACTTCAATTTGTTTCTTCAAGGGGTTTTCTATCTATTTAGGTTCATGGAAACTCCAAAATAATGGTTGATTGAGCATCAAGGAAAATTTATCTACAAGTGGTTGTTCTAGAGAAATGGTTTTGATCATTAGAGATAAGCGTAGTGGACCTTAACAAGGTTGAGGCCCGATCAAATCTATGTCATAGGCACTAAAATAAGTTTCTATGCATCTAGGGTCAAGAGCAATGTGTTGAACTATTACAAATTACCTCTTGAAAGGATACTTTGCCTTCGAATATGGATAGGGAAATAATCAAGAGGAAATAACACTAGGTATGGCTTAGGGCCATAAACATGATTAGTGGAAGAAATCCATATCAAGAAGATACCTCAGAACACCACATAGGACCTCTTAAGTGTATCGTTGGTGTAAGAGTGGCTATATCATAGTGCTATTAGGAGGTTTTGAAAACTAGACATCATTCTCAATGACCTTAATATGTTTGAGGGAGGAAACCTAGACCTTAGGACCTAATGGAATATTTTCTCTATCTATGGTCAAGAACAACACCTTGAACCACTACACATGACCTGTTGGGAATATCCTTTACCTCTATGTGGGAACATACAAAAAAATTAGGTGGTTTTGAGTAGTATGTATAGGTCTTAGGGTAGTACCACGAGGAAAAATATGAATGATGGTCAAACTACCATATACGACCTCCCGATGATATCATTGTATTCTAAATGAGGATGTGCATGCCAATAGGTTATTTTTAGGACTATGTGGCCTTCAACATGGCAGGGTGAAGAAACTTAGGAATTGGATTCTTAAGGAATCTATTATGCATCCATGGGCATGAACAACACTTTGTGCCAACAAACATGGTGTCTTAATCAATTTATCCTTACCTCTAAGTGGGAATATTGTTGTTATTAGGGATTGTTTGATACTAAGTATGAGTCTTTGGGCTTGATATGGCTGAGGATGAAAACTAGGCTTTATTCCTTAAAAGAGTCTTTAAGCGTCAAAGTTTAAAAAGACACTTAATCCACAACACATGACCTCTTGAACATATATCCTTCGCTTGCATTGAGGATATTGGTAGTACATTAAAAGGTTTGAGTAGTAGGTATGGGTATATGGATGTGGACTTAATTAGGGTGAAAACCTAGACTTTTGTTTCTAAATGAATATTAAAGAAATCAAATCCCAAGAATGAATCCTTAAACCCAAATGTATTGTTGGGATTATTATTAATCCTCCCTTTGACCACATAGTCTATTTGTTTATTTTCCTAGCTTAGGAGGTCTTCATCACTCCACTAGTGCATGGGGGACACACCTAGGGGACATCTTCCACTTACTGCACCTGATTGCATGAGTTTAGCAGCCCCAGGAACCAATCCCTATAATTTAGGAACCCACTCTGAGTTCCACCAACTGTCTCCTTTAGTTGACCTTGGTAGGTAATCAGTCATGTTTAGTTATGCTCTAGTTACTATCAATTAGATCACAATAAATTAACCTAGCATCAGTTTGCTTGATTGAAGGGAGTGTGGGCACCTTTTCTCACCTACCCTCATTAGTTAACTGATTATAGACTAAGTTAATTATTTAGACTTGCACTGGTGAGCTCCAGTGGTGATTTTTTACACCGAGTTAGCTCCAGAGTTAGTATGAGATGGTAGATTCAAACCCTATATTAGGCATTCGAATTCTCCTATATGTACAGCCAGTGTATTCCATATTATTTACTAATTCAAGAATAAATCATATTATTCCAATTTTGTCATGATTAATTGAACGATCTATGTTAAATTCTTCTCTCTCTTCTGCAACCTTCTATTCTCATTTGAATTCATGGAGGTTGATGATCCCATGATTCATTGAATTTAACATGTATGACCTCCCAAGAGGATATTTGGTCTCTGATTAGGATTAATGAGTTTTAGAGAAGCTATGGGTCACTAAGTCCCATCAACATGGTCAATGGAGGAACATTGGCCTTAGGCCCCAAAATAGTCTTTCATGCATCTAAGAAAAAAAACACCTTAAACCAACACACATGATATCCCAAGGGAATCCTTCACTACTCAGTGGCTACATTAACACCATTTTGATATTTTGAGAACTGGGTATATTTAACTTTGATTCTATTATCTTAGAAATTTAGGTTATAACTTTTTTCTTCTCTAAATCCAAATTATAAAACACAATTAAAAAAACAAAATCTAAATCTAAATTATTAAATAAACTAAATTATGTAAATCTATATTACAAAACAAAACTAATGAAAATAATTAGTTTTACAATTATTTTTTAAAATATGCATTATCTAATTTACAAAAACTAAATTTTGAACAAAACATTTAACTAATTTTAAAGAGTTTAACAGTTTTCTGAGCCTACCTCTCTATCCGGAGTCCAAGGCAGCAGGAGGGGCTCGTTGGTAGTGGTTGATGGTGATGGATTGACCCTTGGTCAAGGTCACAAACCCTCGATCAAGCTGCTTCATGTTGCTTGGTTAATACTTTGAACTAGGTCCTGCACCATATTAGATTTTATACTATGAAATGTCTCTTGTGCCACTCTTACAGCATCATAGACTTTTTCAATTCTCAAGGAACCCAAATTGCTCCCTCGAAATGTATTTAGACAACAAGGGCTTTAACCTGCAAGAAATGATCTTAAATATGATATTGTAGACCAAGTTACATAAGTATATTGGTCGAAAATCATTAAGTGAATCAGGATGTGAACTTCTATGAATAAGAGCAATAAAAATTGAACTAAGAGCCCTAGATACCATGCCAATAGTCTTGGATTCCTCCACTGACTCTAGAGTATTTGGTTCCATGATATAAAAAACCATAAAATAAATCCGCAGTCCATCTGTTAGGCCAAGACTCTTAGATCTTGTAAAACCAAAGAGAATAGATCTAATATCTGCTAGCGAGACCAACTCAACAATGCTAGTTCCATCACTATCAGAGAAAAGTCAAGGAAATTTCTAGATAATATTCATTTGATAAATGATTGAGGATGAATCATGATTCGCGATCTCTAAATAGATCATGAAAATGTGACATTGCTTCGTCATCCAACAGATCATGACTCGAAAGAAGATTCCACTGTGGGCTATGTAAATCCCAAATAGAATTTTGGATGCGTCTACCTTTAGCAACACGATGGAAATATTCGGTATTTGAATCACCTTGAGATAACCAAATCTACCAACTCTTCAGGTGCTAGGTGTCCTCCTCCACTTTAAAATTCTATAATTTATGGGTATCAAGGACCAAAAACCTATCCTACTCACCAGAATAAGATATACCAGCACAGAAGACTTATGAAATTTTTAATTTCCAGTTCACAAGTGATCATTTATTTATTCAACTCCAATTTCTTATCTCTTTCTCAAGTAGATACCACTAATTTTAAACATTTTAGTTTATATACCATCCAATCCATGGCTGATGAACCACCCAACCTCAACAAGTGATACCATTCATGCCTAATAATCAATTTGAAGTCTAGGTCCTCAAGCCAGACATGGTTGAATTTAAAAGAATATTGGAATCTAAATGCATAGGAGTCTAGCTAAAGAAAGATATGTGAATGATCTGATATCGATGAAGTTTCCAACCCAAGTGCAATATATGAAAAGAGAATCAATCATCGATTCCGAAACTAGAAATATGTTAAGACATTTGGAAATCCCATAATTTCCTTATCCTTTTTCCACCAGGTAGGAAGCAATGGATTAGGCAGAACATCAATAAGTTCCCAAACCAGATGAGGAATTTGAGGTCACTACCCAAAATCATGTTTCAGAGACCAATAACACCATCATCCACCACCTATTCCCAAAAATACCTACACTCAAAATATGGTCCATAGAAGTTGACCAGATGAACTTCATCCTCAATCCCCAAAATACAACCACATAGTAGTATCCCATACAAACAACTGAAAGAAAAAAAGTTGGCCATTTTAAGGTTCCATGCCAATAGTAATCCCCCTGAAAAACCATAAGCATCTAGAGAGCAAATATCCCACCCTATAAGGAGTCTGCAAAATAAAAGATGTTTCATGTCACCACTAACCATAGTCTCTAGAATAAGGATAATGACTGGATGATGCTTTACCAAAATACGCATAAGGGATAGATATTTAGAGCACCCTCCCACTCCTTTGATGTTAAGGGGCATAAGATCATTTCTTACATCTTTCCATGGCCTTTTGATCTCTAAGAGCTCAATAAGCATAAGAGGGAACCACACCAGGAGAAGGAAATCCCATCACACTACTTGAAGACCTAAACTATTTTGGAATTCCCTTGCATGCACTCCAAGTCTTTAAAGGGTAGAAATCCCATTGAATCCCATCCCTAAGAGAACATTTAAGTGTATCTTTGAGAGAGACCCAAATGAGTTGACATTGAAGGGTGCTCACATGATTCCCCCCATCTAAAATGTTTAGCAATGATCAGTTTTGGCACATTACCAATCAAATTCTGTAGAGGGGAATTCTTAACCATATCATTGCAAGATGGAACCAACAGGGTATTTGACAAAAAGGGCAAGATTGAAGGTCCCATTAACCCATCCACAGGTTCCCCACTAGATTCCGACAATATAATGGTAGAGGTAGGAGAGGGTATCCCCTCTTCCAAACAACACAAAGAATAACTATGCATAGTATTTCACCTCCCCTTGGTTCGAGGGACCCTATCCACATCACCACATATAGAATAAATAACCCCCATCCCCCCGCCATAAGTACCAACCTACAAGGATTCACCCATTGACCCGTCAAATAAACAATGATCCCCCACACCATCCCCCAAACAAAGCTTAGCCAACTTAGGAGTATTGACAAAGGCCAATTTGATATCATTAAGAGAAGAGCAGGATTTGGATGTTTAAGCTTACCTGAATTACGAGAGTCCCCAACAGATGATATAAACCCTACATGAGAAACCTTCAGTCATTGCTACACCCCTCTAGTGATAGAATATTTTGGATCACTACAATATTTAGATGACCATTCAAAGAAGTCATCACCCGAATCATCATGGATCAAAGTTGAATTAGAATCCATACACTGCTTCCACATGTGACCCATCTATTTACACATAGAGAAATGGAAGGGAACACCCCAATAATCTATTAGTCTGAAACAAGGTAATTTTTAGTGGTGAAATTTCGCCAATTGGCTATTTTTGGGTTTTTTTCAAAAAATAAATTTGCTATTTGGTGTCTAATATCGCCTATATTTACATAAAATAAGTTTTTTTGTCATAATATTCGCCAAACTTTATACATTTCAATGTTAATTTTATGTTTCATATGTAATATTCACCTACCTATCTATAAACTGGTATTTTCAATCCAGAACAATCACTTATAATACTATACTATAATATTAGAATCCTTAAAAAATACCCTGGTCTAAATATATGTGTGGTCTCATCACTTAATCTCAATATGGTATTGCAAGCCCCGAGATATATCTATCTCAACCAACATGTGACGAGTCCTTTTTTCTATAACTTTCAATAACCCTTCATCCACATGAAGAAACCTCCCAAGATGATTTCCCACCGTTGTATATGACTCTCAGTTCCACACGACCAAAGAAAAACCAAGTAACAATACCCAAAGGTGACAAAAACATATATTTTCCATCGAAGGGTCAAACCCCAAATGTCAACATTTAAGCAACAAACTTCCATGATCCTTCAACCAAGTCCAATGAAATATTTTAGAAGCATGTGCCTCTCAGTTGAATAGGAATCCATACCAACCTTTTAGGAAAATCAAAATCTTAGGAGTGTACCAAATAAGAGGAAACCAATTTGTGGCCACCCATCCCTTAATGTTCCTACCATTCATAGCCTTGTAACTGAACTTTCCAACCTTGGCATGCAAGGAAAGTCCCACTACTAATCCCGTAAGCCCACATCTCATCCCAAAACCATCTTGTTGCCCCCTTGCTTAAACCTCCATTTATGGAGCCTCTTAGTCATCTATATGGATATAGGTGGCACGCACCTATTCTAGTGTCCCAAAACAATTTTCCATTTTGGCAATTTCTAGTAATTTTTCTATTGTTTTTGGGTCCTAAACTTCGGGGGTTGTTTTGAGGCCCTAAACAATGTTTTTTGGGTCTACAATGGCCTAAACAATACGTATAAGTTCTTGTTTAGGTCCAATCCACTATAATGCTCCTCGGATATATCTTTCCAACGATATATCGAGCGCCCCAAATGAAGATCATATGCAAAAGTTATGCGGAAGTTGACTACTCAACTAACCACCTTGGGGCAGCAAACTTTATAATGGTTCATCTCCTAGGGTTAGGTTTTTAGATGTTTAGGATTATTTCCCTCATGCTTATGAATACTAGGCCCTTTTAACCTCTTTTTTGTATTTATCTTGTGATGAATGAGTGTAGCCGCGACATCTCTTCTCAAAGATAGAGCTACCACCATTCTAGATGATTTTATTTTACAGTCTGTTTTGTTTCATCCATTTTAATAGAATATGAGTATGCTGTATAACCATGTTTCTTGCAATAAGTCTGCCCATGTGAATATATATTTATGCTCTTTCATTTTGTTCTCACATAAATCAAGATCACTTAGGGACCCTGCAACTTGAACTAGCCCCAGATGGGTAACCAAGATCTAAACAGGTAGTAGCCACACTGACATTGATATGCCCCTACTCCTTCACACTTGAATTCCTTTCCACACCATTTCCCTTGATTATGAGGCCAAACTATCATGGTTGATGCTAGTGTACAACACAGACCTCTCCAAACCTGAAGCCAGTACCATTGGAACACAAGAAGGATGCTCTAGGGAAAGTGCATCGCCACCATCCCTACGAATAGCACCTATAACTTTATGGTTTTTGCAATCAGTGTTTAAGACTTCCCTATATTTCTCAAATGTTTTAAACAATCTGACATTGGCCCATCTTTCATCGGATGCCTCATCACAGTAAACTGTCACCTCCTCATTGACCTGGACCCTCGAATCCAGCATGTCACCACACTAAAAAAATACCGCAAAACCAGCCACACCACCCGTCGAAAAACACTACCAAAAGAAAAACCCAGATAACACGCTAGATAGATAACAACACCACCAATAGCAGGCATGAGTCACAAGGGAAAGGTGCCCCCAAATCCAAAAAACATAAACCACTAGAAGAACCGACAACAATAAAAGAACGACCCAGTAAATCATAGGTTCAAAAACTACAAAGGTCTTAAACTTTCAAGGTTGTTTTGAGGCCCTAAACGATATTTTAGGGTCTACAATGTCCTAAACAATACTTATAAGCTCTTGTTTAGGTCCAATCCACTATAATACTCATCGGATATATCTTTCCAACAATATATCGAGTGCCCCAAACGAAGATCATATGCAAAAGTTATGACCCTGGGAAGTTGACTACTCAACTAACCATCTTAAGGCCGCAAACTTTATAACAATTCATCTCCTAGGGTTAGGTTTTTAGACGTTTAGGATTCTTTTGCTCATGCTTAGGAATACTAGGCCCTTTCAACCTATTTTTGTATTTATCTTGTGACGAATGAGCATAGCCGCCACATCTCTTCTCAGAGATATAGCTACCACCATTCTAGATGCTTTTATTTTACGGTCTGCTTTGTTTCATTCATTTTAATAGAATATGAGTATACTGTATAATTGTGTTTCTTGCAATATATATGTGCATGTGAATATATATTTATGCTCTTTCATTTCATTCTCACATAAATAAAGATCACTCAGGGACACTGCAACTCGAACCAACCCCAGATGGGTAACCAAGATCTAGACAGATAGTAGCCACACCAACACCAATATGCTCCTGCTACTTCACACTTGACTTCCCTTCCACACCATTTCCCCTTGATTCCGAGGCCAAAAATCATGGCCCACTCCAATTTACAACACAACCCTCTCCAAACCCAAAGCCAGTACCAGTGGAATACAAGAAGGATGCTCTAGGGCAAGTGCATCGCCACCATCCCCACGAATACCACCTATAACTTTATGGTTTTTGTCATCAATGTTTAAGAGTTCCCTATATTTCTCATATGTTTTAAACAATTTGACATTGGCCCATCTTTCGTCGGATGCCTCATCACAGTAAACTGTCACATCCTCATTGACCAGGACCCTCGAATCCACCATGTCACCACGCTAAAAAAAACCACAAAACCAACCACACCACCCGTCAGAAACCACCACCGAAAAAAAACCCAGATAACACGCTAGATAGATAACAACACCCCAATAGCATGCATGAGTCACGAGGGAAAGGTGCCCCCAAATCCAATAAACGAAAACCACTGGAGGAACCGACAACAATAAAAAAACGACCCAGTAAATCATAGGTTCAAAAACACCAAAGGACTAATCTTACAAAAGACGCTCAAGAGGTAATTGAGAGAAATCCACAGAAACTATAGTTTTTATCCTAGAACACCAACCAAGCAAACCCTAAACCTCGATCGCCATGCTCCCACCTAGTCCTAGCAACCAACCACATAAACCCTAACCTCCTCCATATATAGTGGGAAACCTAATATGATATAGAGTGGGTATTTATCATATTAGGTTTCCAAGAGGCATTGTGTTATAATTACCATATCGAGGTTAATTCAATTAAATGTATCAAATTCGAAAATCCTTGACATGGGCATCTAATGTCGCGGTTAATGATATCTACCATTGCCCAACCCTATAAACAATCCATGCTCCAACTAGAAAGCACATACATACTTAGGGAGAAAAATAACCAGTGTATTGTGTAACATTTAATGTGGCGGTAGCAGCACTACAGACTGTTGTATCTCAAGCAACTTAAGATCCAGCAGCCTATAACGTTGCTACCGTGCATTAAATACCACACAACATGTTGAATATTGATTACGGCAAAAAATATTTTACATGCAGCAGAGTAATAAATGTTGTGGCGGCTGTACTGTGGGGGGTTGGATCTCAACCTGTTTGAGATCCAAGGGCTCACAATGCAGCCGCCACATCATTTATTATTCAGCTGCATGTTAAATATTGTTCTCCATTGATTACTCCTACTTAGAATTGCTACTATGTGTTATCCCTTATATCATTATCTCTTAGCTAGCATCCAATGTATTGTACTTATCCATTCGAGACAAATACACTAGAAAAAGAAATGAGTGATTTATTCGTGTTTCTTTTGGATAAGATTGTGATGGCGAGGAGGCCTGGAATTTCAAATCTCTACTTCCTGTAAAATGATAATTTGCTGACGGTTTTGTGTTCTCTATCCCTGTCAAATTACGTTTTTCTCATAAATATGAGTGTCATTTTTTTTATTCTTCATACCTTTCAATTTATGTTCTCATTAAGTTTTTTTTAGCCTTTTAATTGAATTTTTTATCCACTGAGATAATCAGTTAATGAGCTCTTTCAATTTATGTTTCTCATTAAGTTTTTTTTTGGCCTTTTGATTGGATTTTTTATCCACGGGGATACTCAGTTAACAAGCTCTTGAACTAGAAAGAATGTTCGCTCTGGAATTGGCTGAGATGTAACTACCTTTGCCTCTCCTGCACCTAGCACTCTATTTACTGCTCTTTATTAGTTTGTCGATTTGGTTTACGAGCATAAGGGTTAAATCAAAATGCAAACTTGTGATTAAACATGTCTAACCTCTATCATATAATCCTCTCGTTGGCCAGGTCGCGTACATAAAAGCCTGCGGATTAAAGTGGAAACTCCCTGGAATGAGTGAAAACTAAAAAGCGTAGGATGGCTGGTTCCTTTACCCAGATATTGGCTCTCTTTGGGCTGGACTGGGATGGCGTTGGGAAGGGAGATAGCAATAACCAACTTGTATGGATGGACCTCTTTATCCCCTTGAAGCAACATTGGTTGGGTGAGCCAATACCATAAATTCCCCATGTCTCCTCTGGTCCCTTTGTATTTCCCGCCCTATTGATTGGTGTTACTTTCCAATCTCCTTTCCATTCTCTTTGTGCAATCCTAATGAATGAACACAATACTAGTAGTAAATTGGTTGCCTTGAGTCAGAAAAACACATATCGTAAACTTACTAAAGTGCACTAGCCTATAGAAATGTTATTTTCCCCTATTAATTAATAGATAGACCTCGCTTTATCAATTAGTAAGCACATTTCTAGGCGGCTGTTTCATACCTTAATGGTCTTGTAAACGATCTCACTCCAAAGAGAAACTTTAATGGAAACAGTTCAAGATTAAAAACCAGTAATGAAAGTAAACGGGGGTGCGTCCTATATAATGGACGTATCGTTATATCTTGACCCACGCCTCCCCAGCTCGTTATGAGCCACATCTTACCCCACATAAATGGTTTACAGTAAAAAAAAACATAGAAATGAAAAAAACTTAACAGGTGACTGTCAAGGAAATAAAAAAACCTTTGAATGGGACCAATTAGACATCAAATTCTAATTCTAATAGCTTCAAAATATGCTGAAGACAAACATGTGTTGCGTGCATACCTTGCTTTGGGTGGGCAGATCAATCATGCTCCTAAGTCTTCCAATTTCCTCTCGAATATCTTTCAGAAAATCCTCAAATGTTCAAAACCTTGAGATAAGTGTGCATGTTCTTTTTAGTCCGACCATCTATCTATGAAATACAATGGGGACCATTCCTATTCGAGTTCTCAATTCGATGACCTGATCCCTATGGAGTTTAGCCATCAATAAGATTGAATCGGTCGTCGCCTGGTATGTAGGGTTCATCCATCCCCACCATTAGTGAGGTTAGAGAGGATCGGGTAGGTTAATCTGGTTTATTTCTTTTGGTATGAACCAAAGAATGGCTTTGCACAAGCAAGGAAGGTCCATCTTTTATGGTACTCCAACTAGAAGGATGGTAATATAATTAAAATCCAGATTTCAGAATGAATCTTTCTAAGGGCGAGAGGAAGTTTGAAGCCAGCCATAGTTAGAGTTGACAGCAGTGCATTACAATATTCAAACTTAAAAGCATCATAGAACACTGAAACGACTGCTGAAAAGGACAAATAGTTATGATAAAATGGGAAAGGCTTGCCGATGCCATTCCTAGTAACTAGCATAGGCTATACTCTCGAACAAGTATTCCATCAAACCACTATTAAAATTTATGACGAGAGGTTTAAATATGTACACTCTCAAACAAGTATTCCATCAAATCACTATTAAAATTTATGACGGGAGGTTTAAATATGTAGACGTCAAATAGACGGTTTCAATATTTTTATGCCCGTCATTGTTGATGTTTTAATTTTCTGATTGACTGTCAAATATGTTTCAACAAAGAAAAAACGTCCTATAGACCGTCAAATTCCAGGCCTGATGGCGAGTGCCACAAATAAAGTAGCTAGAACGTTATAATATCTATCAGAATATTAAAATATTAATATAGCATCAACGTACTAGCTCACTCATAGTAGTACGTACCTAATATATATTTTACTTTGGTAAAAGCGTCACATCACTTTCTCTTGACATGTTTTTGTTGGCAATTTATTGTCTAATGGATATTCATTTCCTTTCTCTTCCATTTCCATATTTTAACATCAATCTTGAACTATAATGATGAGTTATCAATCATGTGTAACAATATGAGTGCAACGTAGAACTTGGGTCATGTGATCATTCCTCCTCATAATGCATACACAAACACAAGTATATAAAAATAATATAACCCCCACCACCACTACAACAATTCCAATTCCATTTGAAAGAAAGAAGGAAGAGTATTATTACCTACGCCCTCTCCAATATTCTCTACGAACCCACCCCACGACAACAATTTAGAGATAAGAAGTTGATGTATCGGATAAAGCCAAGCCATGCCATGCCATGCCATGCCTGCTTACTTACTTTGATTCTTAAATACAACCAACTTAATATTTAATGTTTTGCGTGCAATCTAAAACAAATGCATCATCATCTTAATTTTAAATACATTACACTATAATTAATTTTCTATGTTTCCTATAGACCTTCCTCACATGTACATGTACATGCCATTATATGATTATTTTTTCTATTAC
The DNA here is from genome assembly GCA_001517045.1 of Pseudotsuga menziesii. Taxonomy (NCBI): domain Eukaryota; kingdom Viridiplantae; phylum Streptophyta; class Pinopsida; order Pinales; family Pinaceae; genus Pseudotsuga; species Pseudotsuga menziesii. The sequence continues at coordinate 94,997 of LPNX010024558.1, read as the reverse complement.
CTGCTCATTTGGCTTTCCACCCACTCCAAAGTATGTATGTTGTAAATGTCCAATAAATGGCAATCTCGAAATATTATTTTAAATTCTAAATTTTGAAAAACTAAGGGGGGGCGTTTCCACTAAATAATGTCTACGCTATCGTTATCGAATAAAACATATACATATTCACTCAGCGGCGCACAATATTCAAAATGAAAGAACGTGAAGGAATTTAGTTGAAATATTTGTTGCTTGATATTGTGATCAGTGCAGTCCAGTCCAGTCCCATTCTAGAATGTGCGACATTTGACGTTTAAATGATAATATCGTTTGTCAATCAAGAAATTTAATTTTAAAATTGATTAAATCCATACGCTACGCTACGCTCCCATACTCAATGTTGACGATTTGGTCATGTGCAACCTTCTCTTTCACTAGCTGCTGTGCCTGCTGCCTACTATTGTCTCTTTTTATCTAATTATTGTTATTTTATGTGTAATATTGTGGAAGCACCGGCACGGGATCAGTCAACGTTCCATAAAGGCATGGATGAATATGGCGGAGTAAAGAATACGTTCTCACAATAAAGCATAGTATCTTTGAAAAGAACTTGGTAACATAGAATACTAAGTTAAGGGGTTTGTGAATGAAAAGTATTGAAACAAGGAAACAACAACACTTTGAGACATGATATTTTTTATTATATATAATGTTTTGAGTCAAAGTCCAATATTAAGAGGTAAGGTTAGGAAGGTCATTCATTGTCGTCCTCTATCTGCTCGTTGGCATCTTTTTCATGTAGCTTCATCTTTTACTCTCTAACTCTAGCCTTAAGCCCCCAATGTACCATAAACAAAGCATCGTACTTGTCATCCATAAATTCTAACTTCTCTGGAATGACAAATTGGATCTAAGTCTATTTCTCCTCCATTGTTCGGATTATAAGAGATTTAACCAAACAATGTATCCTAGACATCCTAGAGACCTTAATGTCACTAATTTTGGAGAATCCAATGTCCAACATCCATTGGAGGCTCTCTTTGTCTATTAATTCAAAAGGAGTGAGACCACATATGGCATTGGATTTTTGCTCCAATTTGTTGATTTCTTCCTTGACATATATTGAAAATGGGATTGGAGATATCTTTTAGCTTCTACCATTGTTTGTTGTTGGGCTCTAGACAATTTCCTTTAAGTTTCCATGGGGAAAAACTAGCGATCCAAGGTCTTCCTTTATATTGTACAAAGTAGCCCTTATCTTCCTCCTTTATCTGCGCCTTCCCTTTCCTCTCCATCATTGGGCTCTTTCCTACCATGGTTCCCTCTAATCCTAATTAAGAGCATAGAGATGGAAAAAGTCCCCATCCACTCGAGGTCTAGTCTATTTTCCCTTTTATAGTTTCTCATTTGAAACCAAAGAAAAACGAAAACAACTCTTAGTGCCTCAAAATCGGTAAAACCTCCTCACTTTGAGCTGTGAATATTGCTTCTCTTCATGAATTGATTCCTTCCTACACTTACTCTCCACCTAAACTTCATATAATTACCATCTGAATGGTTGTGAGAGTTCCTATCATATGCAGTAATGGAATGGTACCTACACATCTAAGTTGAATCTCTTTTACCCATCATGGTGTGCAACCACCACCATTAACCATAAGCCTATATCATGGAGAGTGTACATAGTGACTCCTCGTCCTTTTGTGTGGTCATGATGATGAGTTCCATCGTGACTATTGTTCTATGTTACCACCCCATCCGAGTGAGTTTATGGGAGTTTCTTTTGATATTGGCAATATTTATTTATTTTTGTTTTTATAAACACTTTTTATAGCTTCTATGAAGGAGATGTGAAATTATTTCCATGCTAAACACAGAAAATTCTTGGGCGTGTTAAAGACAATTTTTGGAAGTGTTAAAGATAGGTTTTCTATATAAATATTATATTATCATGTTGGATAATTTGACCGTAGGCTTATTTTAATACAAATATATTTGTTTATATTACAAAAGAAACATAATGTAAATTTCCTAAGTTAGAAACTCAAAAGATATGATATTATTATGAGATATAACCATTATACCGTATATTCTAATACATTAAATACAACAACTTGTGTCAAAACACACTAAGATAGTTGTTGTAGAAACTATTTGCAACTTACATCTAAGTAGGGAAATTAATCAACAATGAAGTGTGATTAAAAACCCCATATGATGGTTTCTATATGCACAATATACCAAAGATGAGTATATTAGTGTTGATATAAAGCGTGACAAGTCGTTAAGTAATGGTTGAAAATTTCAATACATTTATAATTGATCTATAGTATGGGATTTCTTCTCATAAACACACATTTCCTACATCTTAGTTACATGGTTTTCCATGACCTATAAATAATTCAACCTATCCACTAAAGCTATTATAACTGAGATTTACTAAACTGAACTCGATGATTGAAATTATCCACCTCTTAGTTGTTGTCAAAGCAAATTTTTCTTCACCTTCTCTTAGCGGTTTCTTCTACTCATTCTTCATCATGATGGCGTTCTAAATACTTTATTGCATTACAAAATGAGGAAAAATAAACATGTGATATACCTTCCATTTTTAATATTCTCCCTTATTTCATGTTATGTTGCACCTACACAATGCTTCAATAAATTATGTCCTTTATTCTACCTCCTACATTCCCTCTCATTGGCTAAGACTATTAGTTTTCATACCATATAAAAAACAATGTATGTACAATATTCAAAAATATGTGGATAGAAGAGAAATTTTGAATAATCTTCTTCAAAGGATAACATTTAATGCATAAGGATATATCTCAAGGAGAGAGGATTATAGTCATGTGTCCTAATTTATAAACAACGACAATATGTGACTTAATTAAGTCTTAAGTCATTAATAATTTACAACAAAATGTAAAGGACAAACTCTCTAGCTTAAATGCTCTTATCTTATACTATGATGTTACTACTAGATCTATTTTAACTAAGGATTTATCTAGCACTGAGAGGGATTAAATCCAATCAAGGGACCCTCCATGGGTTGTCCCTCCACAACATATCAACCCCGACCCCATTCAACATAAATAAAAAAACAAATTTCATAATTTGTTGAACAACATTAAGCTTTTAATGAAAATGAAATTTGCAACAATTAAGACTAACGTGGATCTTGCATTGTTGTATCCCTTGTCCTGTGTCACATGTCTCGTTGTAGCTCCAACTAGATTACCAATCATTGTGTCCATTGGTTGACCACCCTACATGCTCCCTATGGGTACTCATCTTAGGGACCCTCAAGCTACCATGGGGTTGTATGGAAGAAACACAACATCAACAAAATTGTAAGTGGAGCATTCTGCTTTAAAGCCTCCCAACCTTAACCACTTCTAAGGACCAAACTCTTCAACAGTCACTGTAACAATCCTCCGCCATAGTGTAGCAGGAAAAATATACATATTCAATATCACAAAAGATGATCCTCACTCATCTCCTTTCCTTTCTTTTATAAAGTTTCTTAGGTTTTTGTTGCATGCTCATGCGTGCGTGCACTTGATTCTTCTTTTCCTACATGTGTGTGTGCACTTGATTCTTAATATTCATTTACTTGATTTTCTTATTTTATTTTCATTAATTAATTGGTGTGTTTTCGTTTATCTTCTATTTAACTAATTACTTGCATTTGTTATGCAGATGTTCTTATATAAAATTATTATTTATTTTGGCATGCACGTAATTAATTTATTATTTATTCTTAGGATGCACATTGTTTTTATTAATTGTTTATCACTTTCTAAATTATTTTTCTCATTTATATTTTATAATTCTATATTTTATTTTTAATTTTATCAAAGTTCTATCAAGGGTGCCATGGTCATACACATGCCCTTCACATAGAATTCACCAAGGTTCTTTCAATGGTGCCATGCTCATACACATGCTCTTCAAATAGAATTCACTATGGTTCTATCAAGGGTTCCATGGTCATACTCATTCCCTTTAAATATAATTTATCAAGGCTCTATCAAGAAATCTATGATCATACACATTCCTTCAAATATACATTTTTCTATAGTGGGTACATGATATGACAATTGAGACCATGTTAACTCAATCCGCCTGTATCATGTTGAGAGACTAATGGCCACATACACAAACATATTATAATAAAAACAATGATGCAGTAAGCTCAGGTTCTATTAAATGAATGAAAGAAAACAGATTGTAAGACAAAAGCAGCTAGAATGGTGGTAGTTGTATCTATGAGAAAAGATGTGGTGGCTACGCTCATTCATGAAAAGGTGAACAAAAGGAGGTCGAATTTCCTTTTATCATAAATCCTTGGAGAGGCAGAAACCCTAAAATTAACCCTAGGAGATGAATCGCCATAAATTTTGTGGCCTCAACCTGGTTAGTTGAAGAATCAACTTCTCGGGGTCATAACGTTTGCATAAAATCTCCATTTGGGGCCCTCGATAGCATGTTGGAAAGGTCTATCTGAACTTTAAAAATTTCAATTGGGGCCAAATTTATTCCATTGAAAATCATTTGTCCCCTGAATCGCCAGAAAACAACGTTTAAGGCCTCAAAACGACCCCAAAAGTTTGGGTCCCAAAAAACCGTAGAAAATTACAACAAAACTGCCAAAAAGGAAAATTGTTTTGAGCCAAGGGAATAGGTGGATGGACACTTATACCCATATGGATCAATACTCCCTCCTTAGTAAGAAATTATCTCCTTTGCATTGAGTGCCCCCATAAAATGGGGATACTTATGGTGAACTTGAATCCTGGTGATCCACTTGCCTTGGTGGAGGAGATGCCCTACTTTGATAACTCGATATAGTTAGATATTCTACTGGAGGGTGTCCTTAACCTTTGTTTACATGATAGGATCAATGGTTTATTGTTTCATACAACCAGAATTAAGATCTGTAGGTGTTATGATTGTTCTTCCACCTCCGAGGTGTCCAAAATTTTGCAAAATATGGGGGAAGGAGCTCCACATTGAATACTCAATGTAGGCCAAGGAATGGAGGAATAATTGATTCGAAGGAATTATCATCAACTACTTTGGTGATGGTGTATGGCCCATATTGAGGTGGATGAAGCTTGCAATGGGGTCCTATGAGCCTCTCTTTCTGCAAATGAAACCAAACCTTATCCCCCACCTGGAACTTGTGTGGAACCCAATGCTGGGCACGTCGATGCTTGTAATTAGTATTGGAATTTTCCAAAATGTCATGGACCTGTTGGCGAATGTGCTGGATTTGCTCAACAAATATGGTGGCCTTATCAGGCTCAACCTAAGCATGGGAAGATTTCACATGTGTGGATGTAAGGGGTAGATCCACATCAATTGGGGCTAGTTTGTTGGAAACCCAGGAACACCTGAAAAGTGTTGTGACCAGTAGAGATATGAAGATATTTTTTATAGCTATGTTGAACATAAGGTAGGATCTCATCCCATGTGCGAGGATGTTTAGGGTTGTACATTCTCAGAATATGCACAATCATCTAGTTGACTACCTCTGTTTTTCCATCGGTCTGGGGGTGGAAGGAAGTTTATTTAGTGAGCTTGTTATCCATCAATGACCATAGAATAGACTAGAAAGTGCTCAAGAACCTATTGTCCCGATCTAAAATGATAGTTTGTGTTATCCCAAAATGAACCCAAGCATACTCGAAGAAGAGCTTAGTAGTGGCTTTGGAATGATGAGTTGTTCTTTACCTTCTAATTAACTTAAAAGAGTAATTGAAAGTTGTTTATAAATTATCAACCCAGGGTTATAAAAGACTTATGAGCCACCCAAAAATTTTTATGCCAAACACTATGATTCAGATGATTATTAAGATAGGGAAGATTGATGAATTGATGGAGCCAAGGTCAGAAAAATGCAACTGTTGGTGGGAGGTTTTCAATTAAATAACAACTACAAGAAAATACCTGAACTGATTAAACTAGATGCATTGATCTACCAATCACACCTAATTGTCCCAAATATACTATAGAAAGGAAATTAAACAACAAATTCAATTCTAATTATTCATTAATTATGAAAAAGATAAATCCTAACGAAACCTACAGCTGATGCTAAATAAATTGCAAGGGACTAATTAGAATTAAAAAAACATGCATCTATCCTTATCAACCAATAATCTAAAAATTTCAATAAATATCTACTACAACCCTCCACAATAGTATTGTTTCTCTTTGATGAGACATCTATAACACATACATTCCTCTGTGATTTCAATAATAATGATAAGAAACAATTGAAACTAATTAATCTCTTCATACACAGAGAACTCACATCAATCTGTAATTGGCACACAAACTTTATAAATCCAAACAATTAACTACACACTAGATTGCACATAACAAAGACAACTCTAAACTAAAAAAACACTTGTCACTAGAAGGGGGTATTGCCTTCAAAGGCAGGAGATGGGAAATCCACTCACTCACATGAAATCGATCAACACATCCAGAACCAAAAATAACATATTTTATATAATAATGTATGATTACATAAAGGTTTAGTAATTTTGTGCAAGTTGATGGCTAATCTCCCACCAAAGAAGATTGAAACTTTTTATACATCAAAACCAACAGGAAAGATTATGAAATTTTATACGGTTACACCCGATTACTAAATGTGGCCCATCTATTAATTTCTCAAGGGGTTCCATGAGACAATTCAAGAGGATAATATCGTGAAGCGTGGATGCGGTTCTAAACTGAAATGTTTTGCTTAATATTTCAAAACAAAGAGGAGTGATTGCTGAGTGACTCAACAGATTCCAAATCATTGAAGAGTTTTCGTGATCGCTGAGTTGGTTGCAGAACCGTTGATTCCCCAAATTGTCTACGGAACCATAGATTTGTTTCATAGTTTGACCATGATAATGCATAATGACCAGTAGGATCATATTAAATGATCAAGATCCTTTATTGAACCACATATTATATCTACTTGTCTCAACTGACCTTTGTATGCATGTTGTGTATAAACTTGAGACTTATTTGCAAGCCTTTTATCCCTCCACGACTACTTTGTTCCATAGCTGTCTTTAGTGCCTCTTTCCATAGCCTGAAACTATAACAACAATAGAAATGGAAGACCATTTCTTTAGTAGGAATTTATAGCAACATAACCATACCCAAATCACTAGAAAATGACAAATACTCAAGAAAACATGATCACCTCTTACCAGAGCCAAAACTTTGCCAGGTGCATCCAAAAAGAGCTAGTAAAGTTATAGGAACCAATAAAAAGGTACATAAAAAGGGAAAAAACAAGAGAACAAAAGTGTCATATACACAACCCTTCATGAAAAGGGTTGTGACTAGTAGAGCTATGAAAAGCTCTGTTATAGCTATGCTGGACATAATGAAGGCTCTCATCCCATGTGCGGGGATGTTTAGAATTGTACATTCTTTGAATATGCACAATCATTTGGTTGACTACCTCTATTTGTCCATTGGTCTAGGTGTGGAAGGAATTCAATTTGGTGAGCTTGGTATCCATCAATGACCATAGACTAGACCAGAAAGTGCTCAGGAACCTACTGTCTCGATCTAAAATGATAGTCTGTGGTAGGCCCAAAATGAACCCAAACATTCTCTAAGAAGAGATTAGTAGTGGCTTTGACAGAGATGATATTATTGAAAACTATCATAATTACCATATTAGAGAAGCAATCCATGACCACAAACACACAATCATTACCATGATTAGTTAAAGGTAGTCCTAACATGTAATCCATGGAGTATTAAATTGAGCACATAGATCTGTGGACAAACACACAACTCACAAGATAGATCACACAATTTACTCAGTTATTGAATAATGAAATAGTGCAAAAATGGCTTGCAACTGTGAATGCTTTCATTAATAAAAAAGTAATTAAATGTTTAATTACAATGTAGTACAATGGCTAAATAGCCACATGCAATTTGAATCCACATGAGGAAATTTGAATTGATTAGACTCTACTTGACTATAGGTAACTAAGATCTTGTCTAAATCATTATCGGAGGACTCAATAGTTAACTGACCTTGTCTAAACCATTATCGAAGTTCATCAGAGTTCTAAAACATGAATCAAGTGTCTAATTCAGTGTTAACTAAGGCTAACTGACTATGGTAGGTGAGGAATGCACCACTCTTGCATGCAACCATGCAAACCTAGTGCTAACTGAATGTAACTAAGTCCTAACTCAACTTGACTAGTCACTAACTGAACTCAACTGATGAAGGTTGGTATCGGCACTCCTAGTGGCTCCTAAATTGTAGGGATTGATTTAAGAGGCTCCTAAATTGATGCATGCAAGTGCAATTAGTGGCAGTAGGCCTCAATTAGTGTTCCCCCCACTTTAGTAACTGGAACATGTGCCCCAATTAGGCCAAGTGGATCCAATGGTGCTAGTGACTAAAACTAGACTGGATGGACTCCCGATTTAGACATGACTCTTGATTTAGACATATGACCAAATTGGACAAGGGAGGATTAATAATCCTAACACCCCCCCTGAATGCTAACTTGGAAAATCTGTGGGCCTTGGTAACTAAGACCATAGGTCACCTATTACATCAAGTAAAGTAAAGTAACTGCTCAATACAAGGAGCTGGGGAAAAAATCACATGGGAAAAAATCCCCCTCTCTATCTAAGCAGATAGAATCTGGATTCAAGTTTGAAAAACTTGGAAATATGTTGCTACAACCTTCATCTTTGTGATGTAGTGAAGCAACATGAATGGTGTTCTATGCACAGGTATTCTGGGGCCTGGCATGTAGACTTCTCCTTCTTGTCCCAAAATGTTGATGGGATGAAGGAGGAATGTAACCTTTGCCTCTTTCTGGCTAAAGAGGTGTATGATCCACTCAATTCTTCTGAAGGCAGTGTGACTAATCAGACCTTGCCATGTGACATCTTACAGGAATTTTTTTGCATCTCTCTGAAGGAGGTAAGATTGCATGGAATAGCGCAAGATTCTCTGTCTTATGAATGTCAGATGGATTTCTAGTCATCTTCCTAGCTTCCTTCTTGGAAGTAGGGAATGAATCTGAATCTAAATCTGAATGAATCTTAATCTCATGAATTGATACACCCGGTTCTGCAATACTAGTGGAAAATACAAGAGAAGGAGATGTAATGTTTTTACCTTCCCTTTGAGAGTGCACTGGTTCTTAAAAAGGCATGAAGTGTGAGAACTCATATGCTTTGGAGGCATGATTTACAACACCCTTCACTATGATGTTCCCAGTAGAGATATTTGTGATCTCCACTGAGTCATGACCAAAGATAACTCGCTTTGGAGAGCCAGTATGAGTCATCTAGTATACAGATAACATGTTTGAAGCTAGGGAGGGAACATAGAGCACATCTTTGAACCTTCCATGTTCAATTTTGATAGAGCCCTTCCCTTTGGTTTGAACTTTACTGTTATTTCCCAGCTGAATACTAGGACCATCAAAAGACTGTAAAGAAGAGAATGTTTCTCTGGATGCAACCATATGATTGGAAGCTCCAGAATCAATGAGGAAGACATGTGCTATTGAGCAGCTGGCCTTCAGTGCATGACCTCTTTCGAAGCAATATTTAATGTCTTTTGTTTCTTCTCTCTCATCGGCCTTCCTTGCGCTAGCAGGTGCATTAATGTTATGTTTCTTCAGAAGAAGAGTCATTTCATCAATTTGTCTTCTCATGCAGGAACTATCTGGATGAAAGCCCCATCCACAGTAGGAACAAAGGGTATTCCCTTTTCCATTATTCTTGCTTCTCTTCAAACCTGAAGGCTCATTTGACTACTCTTTCTTCACATGAGACTCATCTCTTTGCTTCCCTTTGACATTCTCTACCTTACCTTCTCTTGCAACCAGTGCTTGATCTTTGGGAGATCGAATGATCCCCATTTGGATCAACTTGTCACTCTCATAAGTGAGAGATTGGATGAAAGCATCAAGAGTGGGCATATTCCAATTTGGAGTGATGAGCCTCACTGTTTGAAAGGTTGATACAAAGACTGAGTAATCTTCACTGAGTTTTGAGAGAATGGCAAGGATGAGCTGATCATCCTCCTTCTCCACCTTGCATTGCTTCAACTGGTATATCAGGTTCTTGAATTTTGTGAAAAATTCAGTCATTGTTTCAAAGTTGGATGGATTAATAGAGATCAACTCATTTTATAGCTGATGGACCCTCATCTCATCCTTCTTATCAAGTAAGGAAGCAATCTTGTGCCAAATATCCTTGGGAGTCTTCAATCCTTTGATGTGGAAGCAAAGATCTTGAGAGATTGAGAGGGAAAAGTATCCAAAAGCTTCATCAAGCTTGCTAAAGTAATTTTCTTTGTAATGATTAAGAATTGGCTCTACCTCTATCTCTTCTGTGACTCTGAAGAGATTCTTGGTGCGAAGCAGTCCCTCCATGTCCTCCTTCCACTGGTGGTAGTTGAAGGAAGTGAGCAGCTCTACTGGATGGGCCATTTTGAATGCAGTAAAGAGGACTGAGCTGCTGTAACGAATGTAGTGAGTAGAAAGAGATTCTTGTAGCGAATGTAGTGAGAAGAGATGATAACCTATAAATCACACAATCAAACATACAAAATAAGGTCGACTACCTGCACATTTCAGGTTTTCATCACACCCAGCATCATTGATCAAGCAAGCTTGATCAACAATTTCTTAACTTGGGGTATTAAGTGGTAAACCTTCTGCTTCTGGTGCAGAGTAGGAAGGAGAAAATTTCTCAAAAAGAATGATCCAGCTGGAGATCTGAGGAGGATAAGTTTTTTGTCCACCGAGGCTCTGATACCATATTAAATTGAGCACATAGATCTGTGGACAAACACACAACTCACAAGATAGATCACACAATTTACTCAGTTATTGAAAAATGAAATAGTGCAAAAATGGCTTGAAACTGTGAATGCTTTCATTAATAAAAAAGAAATTAGATGATTAATTACAATGTAATACAATGGTTAAAAATCCACATGCAATTCGAATCCACATGAGGAAATTCAAATTGATTAGACTCTACTTGACTGTAGGTAACTAAGAACTTGTCTAAGTCATTATCAGAGGACTCAATAGTTAACTAGCCTTGTCTAAACCATTATCGGAGTTCATCGGAGTTCTAAAACACAACTCAAGTGTCTAATTCGGTGTTAACTAAGGCTAACTAGTTGTGGTAGGTGAGGAATGCGCCTCTCTTGCATGAAGCCATGAAAACCTAGCACTAATTGAATGTAGAGGACTAGAACTGAATGTAACTGACTCCTAAGTTAGCTTGACTAGTCACTAACTGAAATCAAATGATGAAATTTGGTATCGACACTCCCAGTGGCTCCTAAATTGTAGGGATTGATCTAGGAGGCTCCTAAACTGATGCATGCAACTGCAATCAGTGGCAGTAGGCCTCAATTAGTGTTCCCTACACTTTAGTAACTGGAACATGTGCCCCAATTAGGCCAAGTGGACCCAATGGTGCTAGTGACTAAAAAAAAACTAGATGGACTCCCGATTTAGACATGACTCTTGATTAAGACATACGAAAAAATTGGAAAAGGGAGGATTAATAGTCCTAACATGGAGATGGATACCCATGGCCCATTAGGAGTGGGTAGGGGGGTGTACAATCCCTGCTTTTTTACGGTTGGTTTCACGATGGTGGAGGAAGTGCAGGATTTGATATATAGGCCACCTTCTTGTCATATTTTGGTCCAATAAAAATACTTATGCAAGACCTCCATTGTATTCTTAGTGCCAAAGTTCCCTGCTACCCGAATGTAATGTGCTTCTCAAATCATCTTTACATGCCCGCTTGAAGGAACATAGAGATGTCCTAAGTGGCATAACAATACTTATTGAATATGAAAGTCTTCCACTAGTGTACTTGCACATAAGGACTGATATATGGGAGTGAACTCAATATCACTGTCATATAGTTGAATCCACCTAGAGGTCTTGTGGTCGAAAAAGTTGAGCACCATGGTTAATGTTGCTAGCAGAGCTCGACTAAGGAAATCGATGAATCGATTGGTGCTTCCCTTATCATATTCAATGTTTAGGTGGAACTGCTACAAGTGGACCACTTCTATTGGTGGTCATTCTGTAACTTTATTTGGGTTTGCATGAACTGTAAGGGCTTGTGATCAGTGTGGATGACTATTTATTTTCCAAGGATGTAATGCTTCCATTGGCGGCAGGATTGGAAAATGGAGTACATTTCCTTGTCATAGGTGGGGTACGTGCATATTATATATGAAATTGTCTCACTATGATATGCCACTAGATGGCCATGCAGAGTGAGGACCGCAACAACGATGTAATTTGAAGCGTTTATCTCAATCAAAGGGTTGTTGCAAATATGGTAAGGTAAGGACGGGCCCTGAGCATAAGCATTTTTTTAGGTCCTAAAATGTGTGTTGTTGTGGCTTGCATCAAATGAAGTTGGCCTTATATCCATATTTGGTCACATGGAAAAGGGACTAAGCAATATTAGAGAATCCCAACACAAATCTGTGATAGAAGTTTGCAATGTCTAGGAAGCATCGAAGTTTTGTGAGATTCATTGGGGTCAACCAATCATGAATAATGGATTGGATATTTTCTGGATCTACATGAGCACCATGTTCATCCATGATGTATCCTAGATACTGAACCCTTTCCATGTCAAATGAGCACTTCTCTATATTGGCATATCACTTGTGCTTTTGCACGTTGCTGAGAACCTGGTGGATATGCTGCAAATGTTATGTCCATGTTCTACTGTAGATGAGGATATCATTTAGATATAAAACCAAAAATGAATTGGCGAATGGTCATAGAATGTCATACATCATCCTCATGAAGGTTGTTGGAGCATTAGTTAAGATGAAAGGCATGACCAACCACTCAAAAATGCCTTCATGATATTTGAAGGAAGTCTTCCAGACATCAGTTTGCTCAATTGGCACTTGATGATAGCTGGACTTCAGGACAATCTTGTTGAAATACTTGCCCCCCTTGAGCTGGTTGAGGAGGTCATCAATACAAGGAATGGGATACTGATTCCAGAATGTGATATTGTTTAGAGCTCGTTAGTCAATACAAAGTCGCCATGTCCCATATTTCTTCTCTACCAACACTATTGGGCTCCCATAAGGTGAGGAGCTGGGTCTAATGTACCCCCTTTGGATTAAATCTTGAATCTGTCATTTGATTTCTTCATTCTTTAGGAGGGAATGCCTGTATACTTTCCCATTAGGTAAAGGAGTACTAGGGATCTAATCAATTGAATTCTTGACCTGACAATGTACTGGAACCCCGACAAGTGTGGTGAAGATGTGTTTGTATGCTTCCACAATCTTTTCCTTGTCTAGGATATTACCTTCCTGCATTGCTTCACTATGATGAGAGATGGTGTAGTAGCAGGAAGCGTCTATGGTATCCCAATGCAATAATGAAACTATGAGTTCTAGACTCATACACAACATGACATGTCCACATATATGGTTGTCCTAAAAGAACATTGCAAACTGCAAGCGAGGAAACATCACACATTACATGTTTATCCCTAAATGTTGGGCACAACTCCCCCTATAGTGTGGCACTTTACCCCTTATATGGTAGTAAATTACATATTATTGATGTAGGATGGTGTATATTAGTGGTTCTATTTTTTTTATTGTACACCTTTGTCTCCTATATATAGGAAATAAATATTTTCATTTGAGTAAGCATTGCATATTGTCTTGTCTTGGGTACACAATACATTGTGTAAGGAGGTTCCTCCCTCGAAGAGGATTTCTATTTATCTCTATTATTCATTATTAAGGTGTGGATTAATCTCTTCTCATCTATTTCTTCTCTTTTATTCTGTTTCTGGGGCTTGGTTGCATAATATTTGGCATCATATCTCTTTCCTCGGGACTGGCTTATGCAAAATGAGACATCTTGGAATTTTCACTACAATTTTTTTCCTACAAGGATTCAAAGATATAGGTTAAAAAATTACTCCTAAAATAGGACGAAATATATCCAGTATGAAATTTATATCCTTATCCATTATAAGTTCGGATATAATTGAAGAAGAATATAGGGTTCGTGACTAGTCCAAAACCTATTCTAAAACAAGTGTTATAGGGAAAAAGGTCATATTTGAGGTGTCCAAGATCCAAATTGAGTGACACTAGTTGCATCTAAAATAATACAGATCAAGGTATATGTGGTAGAAGTTTCAACTACAGAAACAAAATATTGGACACGTGGAATACTATATAAGTTTTCTCTTTAGGATAGGCCAAAAATAAGAAGCTTTGGGAGACTTGAAATAACTTTTTTTTGGCACATCCAAATTTGGTCATACCTATGGAATTGGAAAGAGGAAACATAAGGGTACCATAGGAAGAAGTTTACGACATATAGAAGTCGAAATTTAAATTTTATCTTAGTTACAAGTCAACCCTAAAACAATATTCCAATTAGGGTTTTAAACAAGCATTCTAGGGAAAAAGTCCATATATGAGGCATCCAACATCCAAATTGAGTGAGACCTGTTGCATCCAAAAGAAGAAGAACTAGGGTATCTGTGGTAATATTTTCAACTATAGAAACAAAAATATTGGACATGTGGAATCCAATATACATTTGTTATTCTAGATAGGCAAGAAATAAGAAGTGTTGGGAGAATCACAATATAGTTTTCCTAGAGCATCCAACTTAGGTCAGGCCTGCTACATTAGAAAGAGGACACATCAGGCCACCACAAGAGAAGTTTCATACCTAGAGGGGTTAAAATTTTTAATGTATTTTGGACCAAGTCATCCATAAAACAATCTTCCAATCAAGGTTTGAAGAAGGAAAATATTTAGTTCAAGCAGTGGTAGATCGCATAGACTCTACCAAAGGAGATCCTATTACAGGAATAGCCTTAGGAACACCGGTCACAATTTTAAATGCCCAATAACCAATTTGATCCCAGGGCAAAGAATAACCAGTTACACCGAAAGATACATTGACAAGCATTCTCAAAATAATGAAGATGTCCAAAAACATGATGAAACAATAGGTATAACAACGTCACATTCAAAGGAGTTTTGAAGAAGGAAAAATCATATGGGAACTTGAACAAATCATTGAAACAAGGACCAACCAACTATGAAATCAAGCTATTATTAAGTACCTCAACATGGCTGGGTGAAGAAACTTAGGAATTGGATTCTTAAGGAATCTATTATGCATCCATGGGCATGAACAACACTTTGTGCCAACAAACATGGTGTCTTGATCAATTTATCCTTACCTCTAAGTGGGAATATTGTTGTTATTAGGGATTGTTTGATACTAAGTATGAGTCTTTGGGCTTGATATGGATGAGGATGAAACCTAGGCTTTATTCCTTAAAAGAGTCTTTAAGTGTCAAAGTTTAAAAAGACACTTAATCCACAACACATGATCTCTTGAACATATATCCTTCGCTTGCATTGAGGATATTGGTATTACATTAAAAGGTTTGAGTAGTAGGTATGGGTATATGGATGTGGACTTAATTAGGGTGAAAACCTAGACTTTTGTTACTAAATGAATATTAAAGCAATCAAATCCCAAGAATGACTCCTTAAACCCAAATGTACTGTTGGGATTATTATTAATCCTACCTTTGACCACATAGTCTATTTGTTTATTTTCCTATCTTAGGAGGTCTTCATCACTCCACTAGTGCAAGGGGGACACACCTAAGGGATGTCTTCCACTTACTGCACCTGATTGCATGAGTTTAGGAGCCCTAGGACCCAATCCCTATAATTTAAGAACCCACTCTAAGTGCCACCAGCGGTCTCCTTTAGTTGACCTTGGTAGGTAATCAGTAACGTTTAGTTATGCTCTAGTTACTATCAATTAGATCACAATCAATTAACCTAGCGTCAGTTTGCTTGATTGAAGGGAGTGTGGGTGCCTTTTCTCACCTACCCTCATTAGTTAACTGATTATAGACTAAGTTAATTATCCAGAGTTGCATTGGTGAGCTCCAGTGGTGATTTTTCACACCGAGTTAACTCCGGAGTCAATATGAGATGGTAGATTCAAATCCTATATTAGGCATTCGAATTCTCCTATATGTACAACCAGTGTATTCCATATTATTTACTAATTCAACAATAAATCATATTATTCCAATTTTGTCTCCATGTGTGTGCAATTTTGTCATGATTAATTGAACGATCTATGTTAAATTCTTCTCTCTCTTCTGCAACCTTCTATTCTCATTTGAATTCATGCAGGCTGATGATCCCATGATTCATTGAATTTAACATGTATGACCTCCCAAGAGGATATTTGGTCTCTGATTAGGACTAATGAGTTTTAGAGAAGCTATGGGTCACTAAGTCCCATCAACATGGTCGATGGAGGAACATTGGCCTTAGGCCCCAAAATAATCTTTCATGCATCTAAGAAAAAAAACACCTTAAACCAACACACATGATATCCCAAGGGAATCCTTCACCACTCAGTGGGTACATTAACACCATTTTGATATTTTGAGAACTGGGTATATTTAACTTTGATTATATTATCTTAGAAATTTAGGTTATAATATTTTTCTTCTCTAAATCCAAATTATATAACACAATTAAAAAAACAAAATCTAGATTAAAAAAATCTAAATCTAAATTATTAAATAAACTAAATTATGTAAATCTATATTACAAAACAAAACTAATGAAAATAATTAGTTTTACAATTATTTTTTAAAATATGCATGATCTAATTTACAAAAACTAAATTTTGAACAAAACATTTAACTAATTTTAAAGAGTTTAAGAGTTTACTAAGCCTACCTCTCTATCTGGAGTCCATGGCAGCAGGAGGGGCTCGTTGGTAGTGGTTGCTGGTGATGGATTGACCTTTGGTCAAGCTCACAAACCCTCGATCAAGCTACTTCATGTTTCTCAGTTAAGACTTTGAACAATACCCACGATGAAAATAAACTGGTGGCAGTTATTTTCCATTTTTATAACACTTTTCAAAAGCTTGATCAGGCTCTTAACTCTCGATCGATGTCTATTGCTCGATCGTGGGTTTGATAAAATCCTCAAATGAGCAATAGAGCTTGGTCGAGGGTTAATGAAAGGCTTGATCGAGCGCTTTTAATTAGCCCGATCAAGCACTTTTTTTAGCCCTTGATCGAGCTTTTAAAATCTCGATCAAGGGCTAAACAAAAGCTCGACCAAGCTCCTTTTTTCCACCTTCTGCTTACCAAAAAGTGTTACCCATCTTCATGGGAACACCCTTTATTAGAATTTTCAATTTTGTTTAATTATAGTCTCATTTTATTCTAATGTTTTGGATCAGATTAACAAGTTGTTGCAAAATAATAAATTGTGACATGTTGAAAGGATTTTTTTATATATGATAGACTCAGCATAGAAGGCTTAGACCTTCAAGAGAAGGATCTATTATTTTATTATGTAAATACTATTATAACTTCTCCAATCCCTTCTTTCTCCAAAACTTAATTAAGACCAAGATTAAGTTTTAAAGGAAGTATGGATGGTAAATGTTAAGATTATAATCATATACCTCATTTATTTTGTGTGTAAATAAATGTTTCTAATACATTGTATGATTTTTTGGGGGTTTATAAGGACATTTAGAAACTTTTGCATTGAACTTATATTTTAAGTTTTAAGTTTCTTTGTATATAGAAAGGTTTCTTACTTTTTATTATTATTATTTTAAAGTTGTAGGTGATTATATTATACGAAGAGTATCACTTTGGGTCTTCCATATGGAAAGCATGACCATAGGCAAAATAACAAACTTTCATTTGTTGTCCATAGAACAAAAGGTTGCTTTATATCATAACTTGAGAGACCTACTATGCTTGGTAAATAATTGAACCTGTATATTTGGAGTTAATTACTATGCTTAAACCCTAATTATGATATTCACTAAACCAAAAAAATAATCATTAAAAATCCTAAGCTAGCCTTCAACTGAAGTCATCATCAGAAATGGCTATGTGAGGCATCTCGCTCTTGCTCGTGAGAGGACTCCGGAGTTGTTGTTGGTCCCGAAGTAGGAGATGAAGAATAACATATAGCATCAAACTCTAAACCACAATGGCTTTGAGAATGATGTTTTTCCTATCCATTACTTTCCTCATATGATCTTGAATTTCATCGATTAAAAGTAGCTTTTCATTGCACTCCTCTTGATGATCTAATAGAACCTTGACGAGTAGTGACTTCATTTACAAGTAGAGGGTTATGGTTTTATAGTACTTGGTCTCTCTTGTTATGGTATAGCCTATATCCCTCACCCATGGCTTCATTTCTTCAACAAATTGCTCAGTACCCAACTATGTTTTTCTAGACTTAACCCACACTTTGACTCAGGGTTATTTGATCCTTAACTTCTCTTGGAATTTGTTCCATATAAATAGCTCTTGCCTCCTTGACCTCTTGACACACCCGAGACAAGGATGAACTACTTCTTCCCGTCCTCATCTTGTGATCTCTAACTCTACCCATCATTATACTTTGGTGAAACATGAACATGAAATTCCCCTAGAAACATAAACTATCGTTGGGGAGGAGAGCTCCACTTTCCAAATTGTTGAGCCTAGGTATGCGCTTATTGCTTGGGTTGAGTTGAATCCAACGTATGTACAACCACTAGCTAACATAGTGATAGATCATGGTTGGGATTTTTTTCCCTTCCACCTCCTTTCCATGTGTTTGAGCCTCAGCTAGGTTATTTCTATCATTTCCTTCACACATAGGGTCCACTTGCTGGTTTGAGAGCCACGGTTCTTGGCCATCATTTAGTGGACAAGGCCTAGTACTGCTTCCAATTTCCTTTGCTAGAAGCACTTTACTCACATTGCATCCATCGATGCTCCTTGCATGTAAATAGTATGGAGAGCGGTTCTCTTACCCTTGATTTAGCTAGCATGCCTACAACCTTTTATCATCCTTACACCGATGCAAGGTTTTTTTGTTTTTTCATTAAGGATACTTTATAATAACTCTTTCAAATGTTTCAGTTTTTTTATAAATTAAATACGATTAAAATTAATATATTTTTCAAAATTATTTTTATAATATAAATATCTGTACGATTGAATAATAAATTAATGATTTTACATCATAATTATTGTTTTTAAGTTTAGATGAATGATAAATGCTTGGTTTTTTATGATAAATATTTTCTTTCCTCCTTAAATTTGAACGATATATGCTTGTAAACTTTGGTTAATAACATCATATTTTGATGACATGTTAAGCTTGAAACTTATGATGGATAAATACTATTCGTGTTTTTAAGAAAATCCAAGGAAACAATATCCTAAAATATTATGTTACGAGACTAAAAAAGAAAATTGAGCCTAAGATTATTGAATTGCCACCCCATTTGTATTATTGAAATCATTACCTTCTCTCCTTCAATTGGTGAATGGTAAAGATTCTTCTGGTTAGCGGACACTGCCTATCACAAGTGACGTAAGATTTTGAATTTGAAAACAATAACGAAGAATTATAGGCTACCTATAATTAAAGTATAAAGGATCCCGTGAAGGGTTAATTTTCATAACCATCCCTTGACCAATCACGTGATATGTATGTAATTATCTTCTGGCAGGCAAAGTTGGACTAAATGTTAAAATATGACTTTCAACTATAGTCGGCGCTCTCGCCATCGTTGGGGTATTTCCTGGCTCCTGCAGACTTTGCACTATAAAACGCCAATCTGCATCTCACCTTTCGCAATACGCTTCTTCTCTCCCCATCTCCTTCTCCGGCGAATGCAGCAGGAGAAATCAAGAGTGCATGCAGAGTGTGTATCAGTTCTTCGTGTCGAAAAGTGGTTATCATTATCCATCTTGAGGGTGTGACTGAGTGAATAGCTTTCTTCAGTGAATGCGGAGGGGGGATAATGAGGGCTGAAGACTCCGGAGGCAGTGGTCTTAATGGCTGCCGCCTCCTCGTCCGGCTCCTTCTTCTTCTTGTCTGTGGTGCAATGATCGTCAATGCCGAGAGAACTAGTGCTACACCTCTATTTCACTCCAAAATGGCAATCTACGCTTCTCCTCCGCCGCCATACGAGTATATATCTCCTCCGCCACTCTCCCCACCCCATCATCCTCCACCGCACGAATACGAATACAAGTCTCCGCCGCCGCCTCCACCTGCGGAGGAATCTCCCTACTACTACAAATCACCTCCGCCTCCATCACTATCACCCCCTCCACCATACGAGTACAAATCACCTCCGCCCCCATCACCATCACCCCCTCCGCCATACTATTACAAATCACCTCCGCCGCCCTCACCATTGCCGCCTCCGCCATACTACTATAAATCGCCACCACCACCCGTTCCCGAGAAGTCCCCATACTACTACAAATCCCCTCCACCTCCATCGCCATACCCACCTCCTCCATATGAGTACAGTTCACCACCTCCCCCACCCTACTACTACAAATCGCCTCCACCACCAGTTCCGGTGAAATCCCCATACTACTACAAGTCGCCGCCACCTCCGCCTCCCACATATTATTACAAATCTCCACCGCCGCCTCCATACTATCATACATCTCCGCCTCCACCAACATATCATCACAAGCCTCCCCCTCCCGCGGAGAAACCTGAATCAAAATTAGTCGTCGTAGGAAAAGTATACTGCTACTACTGTTGGGATTGGAGCAATCCAACGCATTCCCATGGCAAGCATCACCTCGAAGGTATGTAATTTCCACTATTTCTAATGTTTAATGTCTGTGAATTTGGTTTATAGTGTGGGATGTGTGTATGGTTACAATGTAGCATTGAAGTTTTGACAGGAATGTGCCTAGATTTTTTCCAATGCCATTAATATTAAAATGTGCAATTGTGTTCATTATGATTCAGGTGCCACTGTGGTGGTGACATGCAAAGCTGGCCAGGAGGAGACAATGGCATATGGAATCACTAAAAGTAACGGAAAATTCAAAGTTTCCGTGGAAGGATACGATTATGGGAAGTGGGGAGGCGCTGAGAATTGCAAGGCAAAGCTGTTCAAGCCACCCACCCATTCAAAGTGCGAGATTCCAACAAATCTCCACGGCGGCAAGACGGGAGCTTGGCTCAAGCTTAAATCCAAGTCTGAAGAAGAGATCGTTCTTTATGCCAAACCATTTGCTTATGCCCCCGCCGCTTCGGCTAAGCCATATTCCCACTGCTCTAAAACACCTTCACCCTCCCTTCCTCCTTACTTTTACAAGTCTCCACCTCCTCCACTCAAGTCCCCTCCGCATCCATCTCCCTATGCACCTCCTCCATACGAATACAAGTCACCACCACCACCATCATACTATTACAAATCCCCACCACCTCCACCTCCGGAGAAATCTCCATACTACTACAAATCCCCTCCACCCCCGTCGTCATACCCACCTCCTCCATATGAATACAGTTCACCACCTCCCCCACCCTACTACTACAAATCGCCTCCTCCACCTTCTCCATCCCCACCACCACCCGTTCCCCAGAAGTCCCCATACTACTACAAATCCCCTCCACCTCCATCGCCATACCCAACTCCTCCATATGAGTACAGTTCACCACCTCCACCGGCCTACTACTACAAATCGCCTCCACCACCAGTTCCGGTGAAATCCCCATACTACTACAAGTCGCCTCCTCCTCCTCCCTCGCCATACCATTCCCCTCCATATGAGTACAAGTCGCCCCCGCCACCAGCTCCACTGAAATCTCCATACTACTACAAGTCGCCTCCCCCTCCCTCGCCATACCCTCCGCCTCCATACGAGTACAAATCCCCTCCTCCTCCTTCGCCATACCATTCCCCTCCATATGAGTACAAGTCGCCCCCACTACCAGCTCCACTGAAATCTCCATACTACTACAAATCCCCTCCACCTCCCTCGCCATACCCTCCGCCTCCATACGAGTACAAAACGCCCCCACCTCCCTCGCCATACTTTCCACCTCCATACGATTACAAAATCCCCCCACCTCCTGCAGTGTATTACTACAAATCACCACCACCACCGTCTCCATCTTCCCCTCCCCCATACTACTACAAGTCCCCACCGCCACCATCGCCATCTTCCCCTCCTCCATACTACTACAAGTCGCCACCTCCTCCATTATACTCCTACAAGTCACCACCTCCATACTACTACAAGTCTCCGCCCCCACCTCCTGCATATTACTACAATTCTCCTCCACCACCGCACACAGAGAAATCCCCCTATTACTACAAATCACCTCCACCGCCTACACCCTCGTCCCCTCGTCCATACTACTACAAATCCCCGCCGCCACCCTCGCCTTCACCTCCTCCTCCTTACTACTACAAGTCTCCTCCGCCACCTTCTCCCACACCACCTCCTCTATATTATTACAAGTCCCCGCGACTGCCTACAAAATCAGCCCCTCCAGTTTATTATTACAAGTCTCCACCGCCACCGCCTATAGAATCACCCCCTCCAGTTTATTATTACAAGTCTCCACCGCCGCCACCACCACCTTCAGAAAAGTCTCCTCCATACTACTACAAGCCCCCTCCACCTCCCCCATATTATTACAAGTCCCCTCCACCGCCATCTCCTCCTCGATACTATTACAAATCCCCGCCACCACCAACAGAATCTCCACCTCCTCCCGTAAAATACTACACTTCTCCGCCACCACCTACAGAATCCCCACCTCCTCACCAATATTACTACAAGTCTCCACCTCCTCCAACCAGCTACGAGTACAAATCTCCTCCGCCACCTCCTGTTTACTAGTCACATATGATCAGCTGAGCATCTTGTCCAATAAATATATATATTATGTTGAATGCATCAGGCATCTGACATTCGATTATGCATGCATCAGGCATCTCAACTCAGAGATCGTATTCACGCTTCATTTCATTTCTTTAGCTTTCACAATAATAATGTCGTCATCCATGGAAAGGGATGAAATATTATGTTGTAATAATTATGCGAGTTCACAGTTTCCATCGTGCTACCTCAATAAATCTTTCCAGAAATAAATCGATCGATCTATGTATGTTTTATTATTTATCATCAATCTCAATCTTATATGGTTTTAAACAAATTCATCTTCATAAGACGGCCAGATTGTTCCACCTCTGCCCATTTAGCTTTTCATAAAAAAAGGAAAAAGAAAACATTTTACAGTTTTTCTCATACAACCCATTTTTTAAATTTAAAATGATTTATTAATTACAAAGTCACGATCATTTCCTGTTACTACGATCAAATGACAGTCAGTCCATCTGCAACGGTCGTAAGCGATTTCATTGTATGCATTTTAAAACGAGTAGTGATCATATTTACCACCTAACCATTGATTTTATTTTTAATGGATTTTGTAAAAGATAGATAAGGTGGTTGAAGCATAGCATTTACGGATTTATTAAACACCGAAAGACATCTAATTTATTTTTATGTAGTATTGTTGTAATGATATTTTATTGGGATATTGCTATTTTTTTTTATGTACATAACTTTAGTTTGTTACATGTAAAGTTATTACATATTGCTATTTTTTATGTACATAACTTTAGTTTGTTACATGTATTTTTTATGTACATAACTTTAGTTTGTTACATGTAAAGTTATACATCTTTCCTATATAGGTTTGTAAATTTCTTTAATTATAAGTAAGTGTGGCAAAACAAAGCACAATCTATATTGGGTTGTAAATTTCTTTAATTATAAATAAGTGTGGCAAAACAATGCACAATCTTGTAATAGTTGGTCTTAGATTTTAATAAAAATAGAAAGAAAGAAGATTTATATAAGTAAACTCTTTTTATTTATTTGTTTGTTTTTTTAATAGTGTCTTTTTGCTTATTTTATTAATAATAAAGTTGCTGTTTTTTACCAATTTAGTTAGTAAAGTTGTCTTTCCCTAAATAAATTTAAAGTAGTTTGTGTTATATTAGAGCAAGAGAAGTTGAAACCACATATTTATATCAAATTTGGATATCAAAAACTTAGCAATCTCTCCTATGATGGTTTACACAACTAACACAAATAAACCCTATCAAGATCTCCTATGATGTTTTACACAACTAACATAAAACATTAACCTTATCAATCTCTCCTATGAAGGTTTACACAACTAATATAAATTATAATGTCTTAGGAATCACATAAAAGGATATAGATCTTTTGTGAAAATTCCAAATTTGAGTGAAAGTTTATCTATTTTCATGTATATCATTGGTTACACAACTAACATAAATTATAATCTCTTAGGAATCACATAAAAGGACATGGATCTTTAATAATGAAAATTCCAAATGTGAGGGAAATTTTATCTATTTTTCATGTACATTGGAGTTTAACAATGTCCCAAGTTGGAATCACATAAAGTTAAATGACTAGAAAAGAGTGCACTTAACCAAATAGATTATAGTATTATAATCTTTAGGGTTGAGAAATAATTAATCTATAATAAGAAAAATAAGTCAATGAGAAGAGAAATGAAAAATATTTAATAAATTGAAGGCACTAGAAATTAAATTGGATCATTAGAGAATATTATATAATTAAGAGTAAATAAAGATAAATCAATGAAAAATAAAGTGATAGTCAATGAATTAAGCTAAAGGGTTAAAAATGATATATAAAGAGTCTACGCATGGGATGTAAACTAAGATTAGTAAAAAGGAATTTATGATAAAGAGAATAAATAAGTATAGATAAAGACAGGAGGAAGTTAAAAGAGGGAAAACAAACCAATAGGAACAAACATAGAGATAGACGATGATGATAATATATGAGAATTGAGAGGGGTCAATGGTTAAGATACATAATTAGAGCCTAGATTTTTTTAACCACTTTCAAGATTGAGATTGTGTGGGTGTTTTTTTATATCAAGGGCCTCCCTAATGACCTGAAATGGTAATGGGAAGTAGAAGCTATGATTTTAGTTTGATCAAAGTACATGATGTGCTTAGAGTTGAAGGAGTGCTCCAAATATCTTTATTTAAGCTATATTGATTAGTGTCAGCAATGTGTTCTTTGAAACAACCTTGGATAGATATGTCAATTTCCCACAAGAAAATGGAAGTTGGTAGACTCCTTGAGAGAGCTGAGAGAGAGTGATTGCATTTTCCTTTGACACTTGATTTAAATAATGTTAGACCTTACATTGTTTCTTTCCAAGATTTAACTGGATGTGGTTTAAAAAAAAGATTGTTCTCTTGTATTGATCCTACATAATAAAATGACTATCCTTTTTCCAAATCATTATAACATACATTCAACTTGTTTTAACACTTATATTCATGTAACGCACATATACTCCTCTTAAAAATTTCTAGAGTTTGGACACACCTCTAATGTGGAAGTGTTAAAGGTTGGGGGTTTGGCCTAAAATCATTGTGAAATCTTAAAGGACAACACAATGTAAAATTAATAATTTTCAAGATAAGGATACCCACTATCATGGATTTTTTTTCCATTTAAAAATTAATATAACATAGTTTAGATTGTCAACATAAAAGTGTTAAATTAATAATAACCACTCAAAATGAAATATGATTTTACCTTTTAGATTTGTTCAATGCTCATGAGATAACTAGGTTAACTAGTTGTCAAAAACAAATGTGACAAAACAATAGTGTAATCATCAATGCCTTTGATTTGAAAATTGATAGTCAAATGCATATCATTTTCCTATTTGATCCTCAAAATATTGTAGGGTGTGTGCAAGCTACTAAGGGTCTCTTTTGACACAATAGATGCAATAGAAATCTGAAAAAAATAGGCATCTTTCAACTTACATGGATATTTTGAGACACACACAATGAATTTTGCAATGAGTAAAAGATATGAAACAAAGGAAATCCGAATATATAAATTTTTTCTATTGAAAATATTTTTATCTAAAGTTTGATCTTTTTTAACAGACATTTTTTTGGGGACAAATTATAAGGTATATGTTAAAATTGTGGGTGCAACCTTTGAGTGCCTAAATGATGGATTCAAGTTACGAAAACTAGTAGACATGTATAGAGCAACTGGTATTAGCGCACCAATATTCCCCCCCAAAAAATAATATTTTTTATTTTTATTTTTAAATTATCTAAGTGATCAAACCTCGAAAACAATATGTGAATTGTGGGTGCAACCTTTGAAGGTGTTAATGCAATGATCATGAAATGTCTTTTTTTTTTAGAATGTAGAGGTCAGTGGCCTTTGGTACAACATACAATTTTTTTTTTCAAAATTCTTGAGAAATGGAAGAGTTATAGACTAAACACTAACAATGTGTTTTTTTGAGTTAGGGAGTCAAGAAACAAGAAAAATATGAAAAAATTAGAAATAGAAATAGAAAATATATATATATATATATATATATATATATATATATATATAGAGAGAGAGAGAGAGAGAGAGAGAGAGAGAGAGAGAGAGAGAGATGGTTAAACATGAACATACTGAAGATATGGATGGAATGCTCAATTAGCAATGGTTTAGCACACTCTAAGGGATAGGAATGGTAACTATGAAGCAACATCTGAAGTAGACACATATGCACAAGAATGCCATGCCAGCACGTGTGGAGGATCGGGTATATTGCTACAAAACACGTACATGTTTTGTTTAAATTCAAATTTTAAGCCTGTCAAAACACAACATGTACGCGTTTTAGCATTACAAGATGCATACACAATTTGTAATTATTAAAACACTTGGTTTCATTATGTATGAATGTGTTTTGAATGCATTGCACTTGGGGAATTGGTGCATTAGACTTGGCTTGGTGATGATAACATTGAAAATAATTGAATCGTTGTGAACATCTTTTGACTTAGATTTGGGTGGACATGTATATATGATGAATGTATTTTGACTTGGATAGCTAGGTATATAGAATGAATAAACATATTTTGACTTGGTGCATTAATAGACTTGGCTTTGTGGTGATAACATTAAAAAGGTTTGGTATGTTAGACTTGGCTTGACTTGGTGATGATAACATGAAAAATATTTGGCATATTAGATCTGGCTTCGAAAGAATAATAAAAAAAATATTTGGATGGTTGGGTATATAGAACGAACGTGAATTGGCACATTAAGGCTTGGCTTGGTGATGATAACGAATGAGAACATTAAAAATATTTGGATGGCTAGGTATATATTGAACATGTCTTTCATGAAGAATGTGAATATGACTCGGTGTGTTAAGGCTTGGCTTTATGATGATAACATGAAAAATATTTGGATATGTATATAAAATGACACTAAATATTAGTAAGCTTTAGGGGGAAGGGGGGATATAGAGAAATAGAGGAGTAGGGGGGAGAGAGCCGGGGGGGAGGTGGGGGGGTGATTGGGGTTTGGGTCGGAGTAAGGAAATTAGAGAAAAATGGAAGACATAGGCATGTGTGTGTGTGAGAGAGAGAGAGAGAGAGAGCCAATAGGGTGTGTTAGGGGGTTGGAGGAGAGAGAGACAGGAATGAGGGTTAGGTGGAGGTGGAGGAGTGGGGAAGTGAGTGAAAGTAAGAGAGGGATTAGTAAGAGTTAGGGGGGAAGAGGGGAGAGAGAGAGAGAAAGAGAGAGGAGGAGGGTGGGCTAGAGGTAGGGAGAGGAGTATGTGTGTGCATGTGTGTGTGTGTGTGAGAGAGAGAGAGAGAGAGAGAGAGAGAGAGAGAGAGAGAGAGAGAGTAGGAGTGGTGTTAGGGGATTGGGGGTATTTAAAGAGGCTTAGGAGTTGTGGATAGGTGGAGAAGTATGGGAGAGAGAGAGAGTGAGAGAGGAGGAGAGGGGTGGGACTTGGATTGGTTATGATAAAAAATCAGAACATTAAAAATATTTGGATGGATAGGTATATAGACTGAAAATAATTCATGAAGAAGGGGGGAGATAGATAAACAAAGGAGTAGGGGGGGATAGAGAGAGATTGATGGGGTTAGGGGTTTAGGGAGGAGTAAGGTGATTAGAGAGAAAGGGAGGTGGCTTAGCAATGCGTAGGAGAAGGATGGGGGAGAGAAGGGTTAGTGAATGGGGTG
>LPNX010024558.1:42203-66179 GCA_001517045.1 Pseudotsuga menziesii | reverse complement strand
AGAGGGGGGTGTTAAGGGGTTAGAGGTAGAGAGATGGGGGTGTTAAGGGGTTAGATCAAGAGAGAGAGGGGGGGAGTTAAAGGGTTATAGAGACAGAGAGAGAGAGAGAGAGATTGGGGGGTGGTAAGGGCTTCAAGGGATAACCATAGGTCAATAAATGTTGTGATTTTTTTTATTTGATGCACACATTCGAATGGAAAATGGATGTAGAATTTATCACCGAAAGGTCGAGATAACTCCCTCTAAACAAATTTTAAAATACAACCAAAACAATATGTGTTAAGGTTGGAGGTGTTAGAGAGAGAGAGAGAGAGAGAGAGAGAGAGAGAGAGAGAATGGGGGTGGTAATGGGTTAGAGGTAGAGAGAGGGGGGTGTTAGGGGGGTTATAGGTAGGGAAAGAGTGAGAGAGGAAAAGGTAGAGATATAGGGGGTGTTAAGGGGTAATAGGTAGAGAAAGAGTGAGAGAGGTAAAGGTAGAGATATAGGGGGTGTTGAGGGGTTAGAGATAGAGACAAAGGAGAGTATTAGGAGATTTGGAGAAAGAGGGTGATAGAAGGGGTTAGTAAAAGGTTCCAGGGATAGGAGGGGGTAGAGAGATATAGAGAGAGGAGGGGGATTAGTGGTAAGGGGAGGCATATGGATGTGTGTGTGTGTGTGTGAGTGATTAAGAGAGAGAGAGAGAGAGAGCCAATGGGGTGGTGTTGTGTTAGGGCATTAGGAGAGAGAGATGGGTGGGGGTTAGGTGTAGGTGTACGAATGTGTAAATGTGTGTGTGTGTGTGAGAGAGAGAGAGAGAGAAAGAGAGAGAGAGAGAGAGAGAGAGAGAGAGAGAGAGAGAGAGGGAGGGGGAGTATGAGAGAGATAAAGAGGGGGGCATCAGGGGGTTAGGGGCAGGTGGAGTAGGAGAGATATATAGAGAGAGGTTTGTATTGGAGAGATTTGATCACCCCCATTACCTTTGTCTTCACTGGTAGTGTTTTCAGATATCCACAAATTCCAAATATGGCCAACCTAGGGATTCAAATATTGACAATCTAGGGCTTTAAGGAGATAACCATAAGATAATAATTGCTATTATTTTTTTGATTTGATGCACACGATCCAATGAAAAATCACAACAATATTTGAACTTGAAATCCAATGAGAAAATCCAACACAATTCGACGAAATTGACGTTGTTGTCGGATTTCTCCTTTGTAATTACGTTTTTTTTAAAATTTACCCAAGTGGACGTTGAATTTTCGATGACCGTTGAATATCCGACTCAAGAAGTCAAATTTTTTACTTATGTATTTGAAAATCTAGCGACTATAGAATATCTGACTACAAGAGTCAATACATTAGGATTGTGAGATATTCGACGAATCCATGTCACAGGTAACCATGTTACAAACTATATATTATGAATATTTTGACATGTTTTTTATACAAGCGATGGTTTGCAGAAGTTATAATCTTTGCACTGATAATTTTACATACAAAAATACACAATTATTTCAATTGTTACTCTAATTAAAAATAATGAAGTGTGCAACTTTATTTTTTAAGATCAATAATCATCAGTTAAGCTTGGTATTATAAAATGTCACAACATAACAATATTCTTGATCCACACGATCAAAATCATAAACTGCTTTCTATATTGTGGGATGTACTGAAAAGAAAAGGTGATGGGAAATGTTATTGTCCATGTAGTCATTGCAGGGACTTTAAAAGGAGAAGAATAAATATCCAAACATCCAAAATACATTGTAGGGAATATGGACATGTTGAGGGGGGGATGACTATCGTCCATTGGTAATTTTTTCATTATATATGTCTTTATACTGATAGTGTTTCGTAAATACATGTATCATTTTAATATTTCTTATATAACTAATATCTCTTGATGGTTTCATTTAATTATAAAGGGAATACCTCCTACGACATATCGCTTGGACTATGTGCTTTCAGAACAAGCACCAATGGAACATGGAGCTATGAATAATGAAGAACAAGTTAATGATCATATTGAAGAAGAAGATCATGCTGATAACATAGTTGAAGATGATATTACAAATACATTGACCCATGATACATTCAATGGTAGAATGGATGATGATCATGATGATCATGAAAATTAGGACTTTGATGATGTTCGTGATTTACCTCTTCTTGAGAAGGCATACGATCCCCTTTATGAAGGCTCCAACACAAATTTTCTCTCTTCTATATTGTTGATAATGAACTTGAAGGTTATGAATGGTCTTTCATACACACCAATCACACGTATGTTAAGGTATGTAATATACACTAGTACACAATGAGGAATTAGTGACTATGTGACTAAAAATTCTAGTCACCACATGTTTTTCAAGTTATTNAATTTTGATTGACCCAACTATAAATGACTAAAATTAATGACTAATTTAGTCACCAGTTAACAAATATGACTAGATAATAAGTGACAGAGTTAAAAATGATTAACATAAACGACTAATTTAGTCACGACATAAAAAATGACTAGCTAGAAAAGTATGAATTAGTCATTTATGTTCGCCATTTTTAATTGTGCAAGTTATATTTCATGGTCAAGTTGAATTGGTAGATTAAAGGTTTTTTCATTATGCATATTCATGTCTCCATTTTGGTATCCTTGAGTTTAGCTCATCTCATCGATCGTGCTCATATTTTGTTTTCCAAATTTCGAGTCCGTTTGACCCTCTCGCCAATCAGTTAAAATTTTGGCAAATTAAAGTATTTTGATCTTGACAATGAAATCGATACCAACCTAGATCCAAATCCTAGGCTCTATCAAGTGCCGAGAGGGATCAAATCTCCAGAGGTGCAAACCTCTTTTGAGGTATTGCAAGCAATGAGCTATTTTTTATTGGCTGATAATTAAACATTTTATTTTTTATGATTTTGTTAAGAACAAAAGTTACAACATCTTCCCCATATTAGGTTGTTTTTGTGGCGGACATTTATTTTGGGGATAATTAATTTTATTAATTTTATTATTTTGTTACGAACAAAGGTTATAACATCTCTTCCTTACCTAGCTGTAGAATATACCATGAAATACATATATTAAATATTTGAAATTTGAAAAGCATTTTCCATTGTTATGATATTTATTAAATATATCATAATATTTTGTAGCTTTTTACATGTACCCCTGTTTAATTAAAGACATGATCTCTCGATTTATTACTTCAATGTCTGGCTGGATCTAGGCTGGGAGGTCGAGGAGGATTTATAACATGAAAAGATAGTGAAATATGTATAGTTTTGGAATCATGCTTATGCTTGATGTGGGAAAGAATGCACAGTCACTTTCAATTCTCGTTTCAAAGCCACTCCAATGATGTAATGAATGATTGCCAATGGTTGTATTGTTGTAGAAAAAAGTGAGTAGATCCAAAGTGACGATAAAAGAAAACTTCAATAAACAAACGTTACCATAAAATCATTTTGTGTTCTCTTTTTGAGAACGTGATTTTATTCAGTATCTTATCCCATTTCCAAGAATTCAATATTTTATGAGATCTGTGTGAAATGAAATGAAATCTTTGTGATTATGTGATTTAAACATGAAGAATTTATTTGCATACCTCATAATAATTGTACTCCAAAATACAAATAGAATCTGACACGTTTTCATCCCCACAATCTCTTATCGTATGTCCCATAAGTCTAGAGTCATTCTTATCCTCGGGACTATTAAGAGTAGGGAACAACACAGTTACAGTAGGAATAGAATGGCCCCGTTACAACTTTAACGGGGCTCCCTTTGTTTGAATGTACTCACACTTTCTGTTTCGGATGGATCTCTGATGGATTTTGATTCCACCACTCAGTGCTTAGCTCTATAGCTAGAATGAAAATAATGCAACTCGTACCCTTTCGAGCCTTTGCAGTAGATTTTTCTTGAGCTAGAAAACACCTCTGCCGTTGGATGTGGGATCCATTGCACTAACCTTTTCGAATGCATAGAACCGTCTTGTAATAACGTATAACCGATGAAAGATAAGACCCTAAATACATACAGATAAAAGAGACAAAAAGAAGGATTCAGGAAAGTGATTAATACAGATATATGTTGCGTGGGATGTGAGTTTCAATCTCGTTGGCCACAGGGACGACTTCACTCAAAATATTCCCAGGCGATGTCTCGCTTGGACCCCTCTGCTCCATTGTCCTCTCCGGTTTTTACAACCAACAACAACAACAAAATAGTAGCACTGCTACTGATAAATTGATAGTCCCAGTCCCAATTCCAATCCGCACTAATAAATGGGTGTTGATAGACTCACTTTGCAGATAGCATTGACATTCATTATTTATTTGCTTTTCTGGGCGTCGAGGGCATGGCATTGAGAAATTTAAAACTATATTGAATCTTGAATGAGAAGAAGATGAATAGAGTGGACTATGACAAAGTGGGTGAAGGTTTGTACCTTAGACGATTTGATTTTAAGGAGGTTTTCCTTCAACATATTTATATTGCTGATTTTAATTATTTTAATTTTAATTTATGGCTCATAAAATATATTTATAAAGTTACAACATCTACATTATAATGGGAAAGTAAAAAGTAACTTTACAACATCTCCTTCTTAATCGACAATATTATTTATAATAGACATTTACAAGAGGAACTTTATATAAAGTTACATAATGTTACAAGATCTCCCTCATAATTTTCTATTATTTATTATTTATAGCAGACATAACATTATGTAACGTTACAAGATCTCCCCCATACTGGGCTGTAGAGCGTCTCTTGGCGTAAAAATTTGTGTCCACCAATAAATTGTCATTGACACGTACCCATTAATGTCATCGTCATGTCTATTCTCAAAAAGTTAAAAAGTCCCCCCTTGATACCCCTAGTTACGAAAATGCCAATATCTTTTATTTTAATCAAAAAAATCCCCCCTCCCATTTTAATGATCTCTTGCCATTTTTAAATTTAAGATAATAATAATAATAAGTTTTTATTTAATTCAATATGTTTTTAATAAATAATAATTAATATAACATGATTTTCATATATAAATATATTATAGTTAAACATTATATAATATATTAATATTAAAAAAATAAATTTCCATTCATAGAAATATAAATTAAAAATGTATGAAAAAAATTTGGGTAAAAAAAATTTTGGAAAATAAAATCTCTGCAAAGATTGGGGTCACTTTAGGGTGGGATGCTCATGAAAACCTTCATGAAGAAAAGATGAAGACCACAGCTACCATTTTAAATTCATAGTTACAATAGCCTAATTTTCAATAGTTGGAGATAAAGGTAAGACGATTACCCTCTTTCATGGTTAAAAGAGATTGGAGATAAAGGTAAGACGATTACCCTCTTTCGAGGTTAAAATTGATTGCATTTAATTGTTATAATGAACGCAGGGGATAATGTCTCCACTGCTTAAACTTCCCAAATTCCATTGTGATAGATCATGATCCCACTTTATCTATGATAGGAGTTGTTTCAGGCCTAGAGAAAGAGATCGAGAGCATGGATAGAACTTGTGGCTACCCAAGACACCAAGCTCCATGGTTGTGAGAAGCATATTTTTGCCTTGCTTGGAACACACCTTGGTATAAGAAGGGATTGTGAATAGATAAACATAGAGGACTGAGTGGACTCCCCCCAGGAAGATTGCAGAAATTATTGTCTAATAAATTCGCCACTTTTAAATGGGGGGAGGGGGAAAAGTATGTCTTTGAGTATAGACGAAAAACCCCATAATGATAATTTGTGTGGGGAATAGCGCACCTTCTCTACGATTTCCCCCCATTCGAAAAGAGTTTTTGACACAATTCAGGTGTGTATATTGATATCCTTTGGCTATGTTACCTCAAAAACATGTTTGAATTTTTGCTTTTAACCTATTTGGCACAAGTTCCTGTTGCAATTTTGTGTTGGTTCAAATCCTAGTTTGAATTTTTACTACAATCCATGTTTGAATTATTGGCCCAAGATGCAGTTTCAATTTTTAGCCTATCTAAAAATGCTATTTGAACTATTGGTTCAAAACCCTTTCTGTGATCAAAACCCTTCCTCAATTTCAAGTTTTCTCAAAACCTATTTGAATTTATGTTTGAATCAAAACCCTATTTTCAAATTGGTTGAAAACTTTGACATTCTATGGGTTTAAAATTTTATATATGCATTTATCCAGCTTTTTAGAACTCCTTTGTTTTCTTTTGTGATTTTTTTTCATTAAATTTCTTTGGGTGCGAGTAAAGAAAAGCCAATTTGCTGATGCTGAGGGATTTCTTACACGAGGTTGAGTCTGAACAACACCTGGATCCATGCTAGGATGATTAGGTGTTATTCCACGATTCTACTTTTTGAAATCCCAAAGGTTAATTATTTGTTGAGGAGCACACGAGCTGAGTAAAAGGATGGATGCTCATATGAATCTACAACGTGAGAGAGTAGAATACCTTGCCTATAGTGTTGCCAATTAGAATAGCAGAATTGATAAATTGGAAACAAATAGTGGAAGGCATAGCGAGGAATCGCGCATGAACAACTCTAGGCTTATCGAGTAATCCATAGAGACAAACTAAATCATTTCATATTCCTCCATTCATCACAGCGAACAACAATGGTTACTCACAGATCTCATTAACTAGAGAATCCGATGTCTTTATGTGGGTATCTGATGTCTTTAAATGTCAGGTTTCCAAAGGTGTCATGACATATGTTCCAAAAGAAGTGAAATATCTGTACATATCATCTGTTGGAAAATGAATTCCACCCTTTAGATCTTGCTGACAAAGTTCGACCCCTGTTAGGAAGGCTCTCTAATATTAGTGACAAACTGTCTTCAGCTTCTCCAGTCCCAAAAGTGCAATTGGAGAAATACATTCCTTCTTTAGAAAGGCTAACTACTCTGAGAGTGTTACAACAGGTAATGGGATTTAATTACTACGCTTTGTTTAATGTTCTCAAATATTCTGCGGTGCGACTAGATAATTAGTATCAGTTTCAAAGCCGACCATATAAGGCTTTTACAAATGGTGTCCAAGCAATGTATCCCCCATAATACTTATTATGCCATAGCCACCATTGCTAACACTCTATCTCCATTTAGAGAACCCTATTTTCAGTTTGGTCAAGTCATCAAAAATGCCTTGGAGATAGAAGAATTGTTCATTTGGGTGACCCATCCACAGGGATCTGAACCATGAAACTTGTTTTAGGTCTATTTTGGGGAATTTGTGCCACAGATTGTGTTGGTTTTCTGGAAATTGGACAGGCTCCAATTGATAACCTCCATTACATGATGTTTCACCATCTATTGTCCATTCCAACAGGTCTAATCATATTTGTTTTCCTTTAGGGATATAAAAAGTAAAGGTTTCATATTTAATACAGTGTAGTAGAGCCTGGTCCTTAATGCAAGAGACTTCGGTGGATGGAGAATCCACCTACGATTATACTCTATTCAATATGTCCACACTTTCATTTAACTTGTGATTTGTAATTGTGAACTGCTTTTAGAGTTTACCGTTTACATGTGATGGAATCTAGTTGTTACTCTGATTTGTCTCTACTATTTTATGGCATATGGTGTGACAATCTTAGAATTATTATATTTCTTACTCTTGGTGTTAAACTATATACAGTTCTATTATGTCTTCTAAGAGAAGAACTCTCAATTGTTTTTTAAAGTTAACCCTTAAATGTTCCAGGTATCAAAAGTGTATCGCATTGCCACATATCTATTATCTCTTCTCCCTGCAATTCTTTTTCACCATCCTGTTGATTGCAGCTCCATCCAACTATGTTGGATTTCAAGGAAAATAATTTGGTTTCTTTGGATAAGTAACAATGCCCTTATGGACTTCACATAATAAAGTAGCAATACTTTATAGCAACAGATGATCTCTTACTACTAACTAGCAATCGTCTTTGACATTGCAAAGAGAGTATCCTTGATCTCCTTGGTAATGCTCTTTTAAGTAAAATATACCATAACTCATGCATCCCTCTTCAAGTAATTCATATCTTGTTCCATGGCACTGTATCCTCCTTTAATTCCTAAAGTGAATTCGGTGCAGTGAAAAATATTGAACTGTTGGTAGAACTTGCTCTTCTTATTCTTTCCCATAGAGAGAAAACAGTGCATACAAAGACAAATTATTCACATTCATCACTGAATGCATTCACATGTATGTATACTCAGTTTGAATGCATTGTAATTGACATGTTAAGTGATTTCATAGTCCATATCTAAACATATTCCACTTAGTGGTTTACCCTGCATTCGCTCTTTGTTGAGATAGAGGAAACCCCTATCCCCAACACAGAGTTTGTGATCAATCCTATGTTGGTCATGGTTAAGTTTGTACTTTTCTTTACTCTTCTCAATTTTATTATGAACTTTTATATGAATCTGTTTGATCCTGTCTATGAACCTCTTCGTCTTATTTCCCTCCTCATGCACCCCCTACTCATTCTCATTCTTCCCATAGACAACATCAAATAGTGCACGTGGAAAATCACCATAACATGAATAAAAATGATATTTGGGGTGAAATAGTGTATTGCCCTATTATAGGAGTGTTTAATGTTTGGAAACTGTTCATCCTAGGCCTTCATATGTTTTCTATTGTCACCTCTCAACAGTTGTACCCATTTTTTGTTAACTACTTTGGTTTTCCCATTGGTCTTGGGATGAAAGGTTGTAGAATGATTCAACTTTGTATCCATTGTTTTCCTTGCATAAGCTTGTCCAAAACTTACCGAAAAATATCAAATATCAATCATACACAATCTAATGAATACATTTGAAATGTACCCATACATTAGAAAAAAATAGTTTAGTTGCTTCATTCATGATCCTTTATTATCTTCTTGCAAGGAATTAGAAAACACATTTTCCTTAATCGGTTCACTACAACAAATGAGTGATCATGACATCACCTAGTCATTGTAAAGCCTCCAATGAAATCCATATAGATACTCTCCCATGTTTTATTGGGAACTGTTAATGGAATGTACATCTCACATTTCCTATTTCTTGGTCTACTGGTGCTACAAAGAACACACTGTCGAATGAATTTGGAAACTTGTTCTTGCAATTTAGGCCATTGCGCATACGTCTGTAGATTCGCCACTATTTTCCCAATGCCAAAATGTCTAGTAATTCTTGAAGCATGCGCTTCTTGAATTAACTGAATTCTCATGTATTCTGGAATGCACAACTTGTAAAATTTTGAAAGTAGCACTTCTCGGAGATGATAATCATTATTTTTTTAGTAAGCAACTATTTTCTCTTTAAATTAATTGTTGAACAACACCTCCAAAGTCAGTATCGTTCACATATTATTATCCCAGGACTTCATGGGTGAAAGGTTCAACCTATAATATTGTTATCATAGTTGTCATTTTCTACATGGATGGTCTTGACAACATGTATGAAACCTTGTTTTTCTTTCCCTTATGTATTTTATGACTAGATGGAATTGCTGCCAAAATCTCGTCCACTTGTAATGCCTTTCCTAGTGCTACCAATTTTGAATCTACATATACTGGGGTGGTTGGTGATCAGTGTGACTCATTGTCCCCTTACCTAGGTGATAATGCTTCCAT
Organism: Pseudotsuga menziesii; assembly: GCA_001517045.1. NCBI lineage: Eukaryota > Viridiplantae > Streptophyta > Pinopsida > Pinales > Pinaceae > Pseudotsuga > Pseudotsuga menziesii. The sequence goes on along the minus strand of LPNX010024558.1, from coordinate 56,575 downwards.
TTATTCACTTCTTGTAAAATGGCATAGAGCTCTTGATCGTATGTAGGATATCACAGAACCAACCCGTAAAACAACTCATAGTGATAAAATGCATGGAGTCCTGCAAGTGAGGGGGCTGCTCCCATGGCATTCCCACTTGCATCCATCTCAATCTTGAATGGATTCTACAAATTAAGCATTAAAAAATCTAGTGCTTTAGTGATTATTATTTTCAAATCCTCAAAATACCTTTGTTGTCACTTTCCCCATATGAAACTCATTTTCTTCGGCTATTATAGCATGAAGTGGTGTAACTATTTATTAAAATGATGCTATGAGTTTTAACAAACATGGTGTTGCTGCCATAAATATTCTTACCTTCATTAACTGGTAGGCGTTTACCACTTGTTGATGGCTTCGATTTTAACTAGATCTATCTTCAACTCTCATCCACCAATCACATATCCAAGGTAAATAAATAACTGTTGATCAAATTCACACTTCTTTAGACTGGAAAATCATTAATGTCTCTTTAGTGTATTCAATACCTATTATAAACGTGGGATATGCTCTCCCCAAACAGACTGGATTATTTGGAAAGGGCCAAAAGAGAAGAAGAAACCCATCTTATTGAAGCAACCTATCAAAAGCACTTGGTGGATGATGAAATATTTTTTGAACAACAACAACAGGTTAGCTTTATATTGATTATGTATCGAATATTTACGTTACCATTTGTAGTTAAAATAAATATCTCTCTATGTATGAAAGAGAGAAAGATTAGTAATGTACACCATCTTAGCCAACTATAATTATCCCTATATATATGAAAAAGAGAGATTAGATATGTACTTTTAATATAAAAACTGCTATATAGAGAGATAAAAAGAGAGATTGAAACTTCTATTTTTACATATCCATATCTATATAATTTCTTAGTTCTGAGTTCTACTGAGTTGAGTGAGAATACAACCAGCCTATATCCATTTTAAATGATCAAAAAATTCACTTCAAGAGACTGGATCCCTTTTGGCACTTGATAGATCTGGGGTTAACATGGATATATTCTAGTGATTTCATGAGCCTACGAGATTTGTTGGATAATTGATTAATTTGGAACTGAGTAGCTTGGTTTGGTGTAGACAAATTCTTACAATTAATCCATCAATATCTTTTGGTTTTATGTTCTGAATGATCTTTCCCCATCATGATACTCGTGCACTGGCAGCAAGAAATTGAACAAAGAAGACAAAAACATGCTGTAGATCTTGTGGAGGAGAATAGGCTTATCCGAATGTTTAACAATAAGGTAGGGTTTTGCAAATTTTGACATTTCTGGGTCTAGGATCGATGTATGGTTGTTATAGCAGGATCTATTTTTCCCTGGAACTGCAACTGAGTTATTTTGGTTTGTTTTGGTAATGTACAATATCTTTCAGAGTCATGTAGTTGGCCGCCACCACAGAGAGTTTGAGAGACTAAAGCGAGAAAGAGAAGAGAGGCTTGCATAACTCTGAGCAATTCGAACACAGGAAAGAGAGTTGCGTAGAAAGATAAAATATTATCGAAGGCAAGAGGAGGAGAGGTTGATAAAGCTCAAAAAAGAGGAAGTTTCTTCTTCTGTTTCCCAAAGATTCACTTTCAAGTTGATGCTTCTGTTTCTTTTCCATCACTCTGCTTTTTGTCAAGACTTTTCTATTTTATGGAATTTGTCCTGGCTTCCTTTCTTGTGTTGACGACTCGCAGAAAATATTTGTCCATGGATTTTTCATTTAATGGTTGGAAGAATGTTATAGTCCATCCCTTGCTTTTGTAGCAGAAGGCAGTCTCAAGTTCATATTATTGTCATAAAAATGCCATAATCAATATTTCTTTTGATAATCATCATCATGATTTCCATCTTCAATTGAGGGGTGAACATGCATATTAGACTATCCTGTACGACTTTAGCTAGTTAGTATAAATCAAGGATAATAGAATTTGGAATGGAGTGGTGTTGATCCCAAACTTGGGTATTTCTTGTTCTTGTAATCTTATTTTACCATTTGCAGTTGTTGATACACAGTATTTTGCAGTTTGCATTTTGTAGTAACATAAGATATGTTTTTCTCCTTCAATTTATTCACTAAGAATCCTAATGCATGTTTTGCAGATTCAAGTTTCACACAGCAGGAACTTCCTTCTTGTAGACCAATTCTCACTCCAGCATGGGTGAGTTCAGACACCTGGATTGAAGTACCATGGCTATGTTGAAGATTAATGTTACCAGGGATTCAACTATATTACCTGCACTAAAATTCTTGTGTCTTTTAATTGTGCAAGTCATCTTAGCATTTATGCTAATTGGTAAAATCTTCATCCCATTTGAGTTTCTTGTCTCCTTACTTCTCGGAGTGTATAATTCTTTTGACCCTAAATTTACCGTAGTCTGTTGTGTGGTGATAATTATGCATACATTTTGTGAAAGAGACTGAAAATCACCTCCCATTTTCAGGTGGTTGAAATTGTGAACCGATATGAGACTGAATGCATCCCATAGGAATACCAGAGTAACAATTTGGCCTACATTCAAAGTGGTTCAACTTCCAACAGTTGCACTAGAATCATGAGGGTGAGTTATAAGTTTCACTCGTACAAATGAGATATGAAAATGTGAAAGCATAAAATACCAAATTACTAAAACTAAATCAAAATGCTAAGGGTACCTGCTTCGAGTAAAAGAATTATCAAAATAATTTTACATAATGTATTGGATGGACAACATACTATCATTTTCTGAAAAACGTATAGTAAGACCCAGTAGGATTCAAGAATATTTTCTTGTATGCATTGGATGCAATCAGCTCTTTGATAATTCAATATTGCAAAGTTGCATCCTTTGATATTCTTCTTCAAACATTAGCTTATATAATTTAAGATGTAGTCTGCACTATGGTACTATTTAAAAGGGAATGGTCTTTTAGAGTTCAATTGGTAAGTATCTTGTCTTTATGGCTTGGTTTAATGGTTGATTACCTTTTGCTTGAGAGCTTCAAATAAGTGCTACATGCGTCGACATAACCGCATAAATTACCTTCTAAGCTCGAGAATTGTTTTTTCCTTTTTCTGAAGGAATCCCCCAATATATCATTAAAGATCATAAAGTGACGTCCAAAGGGTTAAGACTTACATTAGATTTCTGATATAGTTTAGTTCTAAGATTGTTTTTTGCTGAGAAACAAGTAACGAGGGATATGTATTCTGTCAAAATCATGTAAGACTTGTACCTTGATAGTAAAATTCCTAGTGGATGTTCACCTGGCTTTATGTCGACAATGCTGTGAGTCATTTATGGGTAGTATTCAAAGTTTTGCACCAAACCCAAGTCTCTATGTAGGTTAAGGATTCTCTTATGGGTTGCAGGAGTTGCTTAACATACTTAAAGAATGTTCAACTCCAAAGTGTTATTTATGTATGATGCTTCATAATACAAAAAGGACTGTTGTAGGTATTTCTATTGACCAGTGTAACATAGGTAGCAAAGAAAAGAACCAACAAACGTAGATTTAGGATCTTCTATCCTACCAACGTTGCATTGTATATTTTCCAGTTCCCCTGCAATCAACACACCTTCTGTAAAGAAGGAACCCTTAAGAACTACTAAGATTTAGATTGGAAGAAGAGTACTGATTCCATCTGGTAAGGGGTGTTTAATGAGTGCAAATATATGCATTAGGAACTCATCTTTAAATATCTAAAAATTCATCATTTGATTAGTGAAAGAAGAGTGACACCTTTAAGCACAAGAAGAAAGATGAGGCATTACACCAGCCTTCCAAAATCTATAGGACCTCAAAATATTTGTTACCCATATGAACCGATACTTAAGGAATTAGGATGTACTTCTTTAATCTCAGATTGGTCAAATGAACTGAACCACTGAGGCTATTGGGATGAACTTTAATCTCTGTTTGACTGAAATGTGATTTGTTTTTTACCAAAACGGGTAGGTTATTTTATATTAAAAGAGAGGAGATTTTATATTGGTCTATTTGCAGGTCAAATTGGTCTTTCAATAGGTCCAATTAAAGCTGAAATTCCCTCCTCTCATTGAACTAATGTTGCTCATCCTCGTCTTGCCATTCTTCTCGGCGTTGCACGATGTCTCTGAGGTCCCGTTCCATCTCATGGAATCGATGCTTGAGCCTATGCAGACCATGAATTACCTTATGAAGACCATGCTTGGTACAAAAAAGGGCTCATCTAGACCATTGTTGCTATCCATTACAGCTGGGTGAAAATGTTCTCTAGTTGCGACCCTCACCCTGGAAAAGATATGAAGAGAGCTCTTGAAATTGGAAATATCGATGCATAAGACCTCCTTAGAATGATACTTGAGATCCCAAATTTGATAATATAATAGATGAGGAGGGAAGCAACTAATAATTATAGGAACATCCCATATCAAGACAAATCCTCCACAAGTTAATGTTGAGAGTCCGGTATCTGATACACCGTACACCAGTTCATGGAAACTGCCTATCATCATTCTGCCTCTGCTTGAACCTGAGCGATTCACCTTATAGGGGAGAAGGACATCGCAAGATTTGGATGAAATCTCGTCATGTCATGACTTAATATCTATTAATCTCTCATGTGCGAAAATTATGAAAGAACCATCCCCTCACTTATAGTATGATTCTCTTGATGTGCAATAATCAAGGCCTCTTGGTTTAAGAACATGTCTCCTCCTTGTCATGATCACGACGATTGTCTCTATAAGGTGGTTCCACTTGTCCCTTGGAGTTACTCTCCATTTTAAAGTCTTGATCCCGAGTTAGGATAGGAACCTTTAGCTCCTTATGGAATTGCTTCATGGTGTTCTTTTCCAAGGTGGTTTGCATAACATCCCTCTGTTCCTTTCAAGGCTTTGTTGTCCAATGAATGCACATCACAATTGTGGGCCCTTAGGACATGAAAAAAATTAACCTTTGGAATTCTCTTCAGGTTTTCCAAAACTCTGCTTTAGACCCTAGCCAAGGAGGAATTTCGCAGAGGAGACTAATACTTCACCGCTTTAATTTCAAGCTTTGAGTGTCCTAGAATTAGGACATCTGAAATTCCTTTTTTGACGAGCATGTTTGTTCCTTGCCATAAGGACAACAGTTTCACTGGGTTGTTTGAAGCCTTTCATAGTGTAATGTTCCATTACTGATAAATAGGGGATTGACTGAGGAGTAATGATACATGGAGCTAAGAATACATTAAATACAACATTATGAGATCGTCAGTAGATTGCAGAAGGTCATTGGAGCAGATATCAACAAGCATGCAGGCCTTATTTCATCTTGCATAAGTCAACTGGCAATTAGAAATTAGAATTGCATGCATGAAAATTAAAGTCATGCAAACCCTAAAAGTTACATGCAAACCCTAAAAGCTATATAAGAAGGTTAGTTGAACCAAAAGGACATCTATGATCATTATTACCTTTGAGTTTGGTTTCGAGAGCAGCAGTAATAGTAGCCACAACAAGAAGTTGGGGTTGGAGACATGAGTCTTTAGCTAAACAAGTGTTTTCGACAGTGAAATATATTTTCCCTAATCACTTCTAGGGCATGTCACAAGGTTCGGGTTCGAATTTTTCCATAAGGTTCAGATGAGGTTCGCCATTAGGTTCGTATGTATATATATAATTACTTTAAATATAATTATTAATGATATTATATTGTAATTAGTAATTTCTTATAATTATATTAATTATTAATTATATATTAAATTTTATATAATTTTAAAGTTTAATATAACTATATATACATATAATTAAAAATTAATACATACATATATAATATAAAAGAAGTGAAAAATAACAGTCATAACTTTACAAAGGTGTTGTCGTAGCTTTAAATCCAAATATAATATAAAAATGTGATACATTATTACATATGCGACTGGTAAATCACTTAACCATAATAAATACCATAAAATATGGAGATTAGCAGATTGACTCAGTCGAAGGTTTTCGATTGATGGAATCGCTCAAGGGAAATTGCCTCCCCAAGCGGTAGGGTCAAGGGTTTGTGTAGTATGCTCTGTAGGTTCACGTCACACTGTATTTGAGTCAGCGATGGAAGGTTACAGTATATGGCCTCAATCGATATAAAATATGTCTCTAGTCTATTGCCTTAGATTTGACGAGACTCACACACAACATGAGAATCGATGGTGGTTCGACGAACCTAATAGAACCCAATTTTTTTGTTAAGGTTTGTCGAACTTCGAACCTCAAGCTTGAAGTTCAACGAACCCTGTGACTTATATTTTAGGATAGATCACTTAGATATATCATTAGCATCTCACGCATTCATCATTCTTTAGAGTTTCAACACACCCCAGAAAACAAGTTCACCAGGTTAACGTTTCTACTGATTGGGGGCATATTGGAAATTCAGGGAACAATTCGCATAGGTCCAAAAACTCCATATTTTTTCTGCATGCTTCCACCATCATCCTCGGAGGGACCATATTATTATACAGGGAGATTACTGAGTCATTTGCTATTCATCTGCAAGAGTTACAAGCAGAAACTATAGAAGAGGAGGGCATCATCCTATATAAGCAAACTAATTTTCTACTGACCCTAGAGGGAGAAAAATTTCTGCATGTGTCATTCTTTCTTTCCAGCTAAGTCATACCACCATTTCCAGAAATTTATAGCACCATCGAATAAGTATTGAAGTTGTTACAAGGAGATTTCTATCCATAGAAGGACGTTTTACAATTGCATGGGCGTCATCTTTGAGTTGGCTTCACATTTTGGATATCTGGAAGATGCATGGCATGCATGTCTTTGATATATTGAAGAGTCTCTACAACTATAAATATTGGTGTGTACTTCAAATCAAGCGGATTTATATTTCCTATTTTATCTCCGGATCTGCTATATATTAGGGCTTTTTAGCACGACACTTATTTTGCATGCAAATTTTATTATCTCTCAAACACACTTGTAACAAATAAACCGCAATCATATTATGAAATAAAGTTGAATATCAGTTGGGATATTACAATGGTATTCTTCTTCACTGGAAGTGGGTGTAATTTCCTTACTAGGATGTCATCCTCCATTCTAGAGTTGATAATCAGGTGGTATGCAAGCGTGGGAAGACAAACTTATTCACTAGGAATTGTTCTCAGAATTCTAGAGCAGCAAGAGCTTCTGTTACAAAATGTCAGTCATCTTGGGTTTGGAATGCCTTACATTAGAGATTTTCCTTCACATATTTCTAGGCATGTTGATGTATTTATAACTTCAGAATGTATTCACTTGTATATCTTATGTCTTGTACCCCGATGTTTATTCCGGGAAGTATCTGTAATGTATTTGAGTCATGTCATGCCCTGATGTTCCTATCGAGAGGTTCAATAATGTAAACAAGTCATGTCAAGTCATGTGGGTAACCCTCCTATTGTTCAAGGGTTAAAGTCCCTGCAGTTTTGGGGCCCTAGGGTTATTAGACTCTCCTAGAGAAGTCAGCCCTAGTGAGTTATTGTCAAGTCGGGAATTAGTATAAATAGAGAGTGTGCCTCTCTATTTAATACACACTTACTCACACTTAGTTGTAGCACATAGCTGAGAGAGAAGAAGTTGCTGGGGATAGAAAGAAAGAAGCTAGTGCAGTCGAGAGATCATCTTACTATTTTGGGGTTTTACTTTTGGTGCTGATTCTATCTCTGAGGAATTTGCGGGGTTTTCTCCATTTATGGTTTCCCCGAGGAAAAACATTGTGTTCATTGTCTCTTGTGTTTCATTGCTGTGCTTGTTATTCTCTCACTTAAAGATCCTAATATAATGCTAACTTAAATGATAAAAATCTATCATGGTATCAGACCTAACCTGAGAAGAAGACACTATGTAGCTGCGGGAACTAGGGATTCCTACTTTTTGGATCTCTCTCCACATATTTTCAGCAAAAGAAGGTTGGGATGATTCTGAGATTCTCCTAGGGCGCATCTTTTTGTCGAAGCAGAATTTGATTCTGAGATTTTTCAATTTTGGACCCGACACTACTGTCGAAAATTAGGGATTTCCACAAAAGTGTAATTTTTGAGTGAGACTAGGCCTGGATTGATCTCCTCCTCAACATGGAAGTTTAGAGATCAAGATCAAATCATTTGGTTGGAAAGAACTTTGGAAAATCCAAACCCTAATCTGCTCCTGAACCAGCACTACAAAAATTCAGCTCCAAATCCATATTTGACATCTTGACCTGTTAAGATATAAATATTTTGTATTTCCATTTGAGGTTCTTAGTTAATATGTCTCATCATACCAAGCTTGATGAAAATATTGAGGGAGCTGATAACTTCCGAGCCTGGAAGTATAGGATCTCCCTGGTCCTGGAAGAAAATGAGTTGGACTCCTATATCAATGAGGACGTTCCAGCTCCAGAGGGAGATGAGGCTAAGTCCTTACACAAGAAGAAGTTGGTTATGGCTAAGAGGATTATTTCTGATTCAATCAAGGATCACCTCATACCACAGGTGTCCTCCCTAAAGACACCTAAAGCTATGTTTGATGCCCTAACCAGAATGTTTGATGGGAAGAACATAAACAGGAAGATGACTCCGAGAAACCAACTGAAGAATTTAAATATCCAGAATGCAGAGACCATCTAGTCTTACTTTACAAGGGTATCTCAGATCAAGGAACAGCTGGAAGCAGTAGATGAAGAAGTGGAAAATGCAGAGATTATGATGACCACCTTGAAAGGTCTTCCTAGGGCATGGGACTCTTTCATTCAAGGGATCTGTTACAAAACCCCAAAATAGTAAGATGATACACTTCCATCAGATCAGTACTTTCTCTGGTTGCAGTGATGAAATGGAAGATACACCAAATGGATGTCAATACTGCTTTCTTGAATGGTGTAGTGGAAGAGGAAGTGCATGTGGAGCAGCCACTCAGTTTTGAGACACATGACAGGGAGTCTCATGTGTGTATATTGAAGAAAGCCATGTATGGCTTGAAACAGGCACCTAGGACATGGTACGGCAGAATTGACAGCTTTCTATCCAGTTTGAGCTTTACCAAGAGTAAAGCAGATTCCAACCTTTACTACAAGGTTGAATATGGAAACTTAGTGATGCTCCTAGTATATGTAGATGATCTGTTTGTAACAGGTATGGATGGGTTGATTGCTGATACAAAGAGAAAGCTTGCTGTCGAGTTCAAAATGAAGGACTTGGGTATGATGCATTATTTTCTAGGCATGGAGGTGTGGCAGAATGCAGATGGAATCTTCCTCGGACAATGAAAGTATGTAGTAGAGATCCTGAAGAGATTTGGAATGATGGACTGCAAGGCATTAACCACACCTATGGCATCGAACCTGAAGCTATTGAGTGATGCTTCATCTGAGTTAGTTGATGCCAGGATGTATTGTCAGATGATTGGGTCCTTGATGTACCTGACGAATATGAGACCAGATATTTGCTTTGTTGTGAACACCTTGATCCAGTTCCTGACAAATGCGATACATGTTCACTTGATTATTGCAAAGCATATTCTGAGGTACCTAAAGGGTATAGTTGATTATGGGCTCAAGTATAAGGCTGATCAAAAGATTAACCTGGAGGGTTATGTTGATTCAGATTGGGCAGGCAGTGCCAACGATAGGAAGAGCACTGCAGGGTGTTTCTTTAGTATGGGATCATGTGTGATCTCTTGGTTTAACAGGAAGCAATCCTCTGTGGCACTGAGTACAGCTGAAGCAGAGTATGTCGTAGCTTGTTCAGCTAGTTGTGAGGCAGTATGGCTAAGGAAGCTACTATCTGATTTATGTGATCTCTAGTTAGATGCTACTTGTATATATTGCGACAACCAGAGTTATGTGAAGTTGTCAGAGAAACCGGTGTTCCATGACAAGTCGAAGCATATCAAGATCAAGTATCACTATATCAGGGATATGGTGCAGAAGGGAGCAGTGAAGCTCCAATATGTTGCGACGGATGAACATATAGCCGATGTGTTGACTAAGCCATTGGCTAGGGTGAAGTTTGAGTACATCAGGGAGAAGCTTGGTGTTCTTCAGATTGAGATTCCTCCCAAGAGGAAGTGATGTGTCCATGCTGAGCCCTTCTGACATGGTGAGAGGATTGGTTCCTTCCATGGTCAGATGTAAGTGTTGTGCCTTTCTGACATGGTGAGAGAATTGGTTCCTTCTATAGTCAGATATAAGTGTTGTGCCCTTCTGACATGGTGAGAGGATTGGTTCCTTCCATGGTCAGATATAAGAGCTGTGACATGGTGAGAGGATTGGTTCCTTCCGTTGTCAGATGTATGTGATGATCCCACATCCAGCATGAAAAAGGGTTGGCTCTGTCAAGACACATCTAGTATGAAAAAGGACTAGCTCTGTGTAGATCCCACATCCAGCATGAAAAAGGAATGGCTCTATGAAGACACATCTAGTATTAAAAAGGACTAGATCTGTGTAGATCCCACATCCAGCATGAAAAAGGGTTGGCTCTGTGAAGACAATCTAGTATGAAAAAGAACTAGCTCTATGTAGATCCCACATCCAACATGAAAAAGGGTTGGCTTTGTGAAGACACATCTAGTATGAAAAAGGACTAGCTCTGTGTAGATCCCACATCTAGTATGAAAAAGGACTAGCTCTGTGAAGACTCATCCAGTATGAAAAAGGACTGGATCTGTGTAGATCCCACATCTAGTATGAAAAAAGACTAGCTCTGTGAAGACTCATCCAGTATGAAAAAGGACTGGATCTATGTAGATCCCACATCTAGTATGAAAAAGGACTAGCTCTTTGAAGACTCATCCAATATGAAAAAGGACTGGCTCTGTGTAGATCCCACATCTAGTATGAAAAAGGACTAGCTCTGTGAAGACTCATCCGATATGAAAAAGGACTGGCTCTATGTAGATGCCACATTTAGTATGAAAAAGGACTAGCTCTGTGATGATACATCTAGTATGAAAAAGGAATGGCTCTGTAGATGTACATCCAGCATGAAAAAGGGATAGATCTGTAGAAATTCCTATGACGAGAAGAATTAAGAGATAACACTTGTGATGATGACCCATTGATGATCCAGATCGAGTGATGATGATCTAGATCTAGTGATGATGATCCAACATAGATGATCCAGCAGTGATGATCCAGATCGAGTGATGATCCAGATCAAGATGAAGATGATGAGAACTCATTGATGATCTAGATGATACAGAGAAGATGACCTGTGCTAATAAATTGTGTCGAGAGAATACCTTCCTAGTTAAGAGGGAGTGTTTATGTATTTGTAACTTCAGAATGTATTCACTTGTATATCTTATGTCTTGTACCCCAATGTTTATTCCGAGAAGTATCTGTAATGTATTTGAGCATGTCATGCCTCAATGTTCCTATCGGGAGATTCAATAATGTAAACAAGTCATGTCAAGTCATTGTGGGTAACCCTCTTATTATTCAAGGGCTAAAGTCCCCGCAGTTTCGAGGCCCTATGTTTATTAGACTCTCCTAGAGAAGTCGGCCCTAGTGAGTTATTGGCAAGTCAGGAATTAGTATAAATAGAGAGTGAGCCTCTCTATTTAACACACACTCACTCACACTTAGTTGTAGCGCATAGCTGAGAGAGAAGAAGTTGTTGGGGCTAGAAAGAAAGAGGCTACTACTGTTGGGAGATCATCTTACTGTTTTGGGGTTTTACTTTTGGTGTTGATTCTATCTCTGAGAAAGTTGCGGGGTTTTCTCCATTTATGGTTTCCTAGAGGAAAAACATTATGTTCATTGTCTCTTGTGTTTTATTGTTGTGCTTGTTATTCTCTCAGTTAAAGATCCTAATATAATGTTAGCTTAAATGATAAAAATCTAACAAGGCATGTATCTAATATTTTCTCAATTTATAATTTAGTAAATATATGTCAGCTGGTGGATTATTTTCATTTATTTTGGTGATCGCAATAGTATTATCAGATTTGTTTGGGAGTTGATATGAATTGCATGCAAATGATATGGAACTATAAGGGTATATACCTTAAACTAAACTATTTTAATACAAACAAGCTAGTTCAACTGTTGAAAGGTACAACAACAGTAAGTGGATTCTTACAGTGGTATCATAGCCTTAGATTCTTCCAGCCTATGTGTACATGTTATTTTATGAATCCGAAATACAGGGAACCAGGCACTTTGAAGGAGGTCGAGTTTCCTTGTGTCTTCTGTTGTCTAAGTTTTGAAGGGTGCACTTCTTGTGCTAAGGATCTCTGGCTCATGTGGAGGATGCACTTATTATGTATTAGAAGAGGGTGCAGTCCAGTAGAGGGTCAGATTTGTTGGAGAAAATGGGGAAAATTTCCCTTACAAATATTTATATGCTACCATCAAATGTGTGTGTGGCTCCCAGATCTGAAATAAGAAAGAAGCATCGTTATTTAAAGATTATGTGGGTTGTGTAAGGAGTGAAGGTCACACTCATCTTGTAGATGATTTTTCTCAAGTTTAGTGCCTTCATTCTCAGATACTAATCCACCAATATTTAAGGGAGAACGAGCCTATCTTTTACTGCTGCCATAGGAGTGTTAAAACACAGTCATAAAGGAGGGTGCATCAAGTAAAGGAGAACTCTCACTGTAAAGGGAAAATGGGTTTACTACTATTGATATTATTGTTCATTAATGACTGTATGGTGTTGATAATGTTTGTGGGGTGACTTCATTCCATATTGGGCATTTCCTTGTTCACTAATATGTTGTAGACACCACTAGACAACGATAACATGGAATTTATTTGATTGTGCATCAATATTAAAGAGTGTTGTAGGTAATCTCAAGGTCCACATCAGAGGATTATTTATTATCAAATTTACATCTTGTTTACATTCACTAATGTTCACAATTAGTATATCTGCAATGACACTCCTTGTGTTTATGATTTCTTAATTGTATAGAATCTACTTGATTTTGATGTCTAAAGAATATATCAATGAAAACCAATGAGTCTAAAACAACAATGAAACATTTTAAGCAACTAGATGTGTTAAAGAAGGGAAGAAGATTACTACAACAGTTAACCAACCAGTTTTTAATGAAACCACACACCAAGCTATTTCAAACAGTGTATTTCCAATCATATTTAACCACACAGTAAGTTACAGTAGTGTGTCATTTAAGTATTTGAAGTCATCACTAGGAATTTGTAGTCAGGTTTATGTGAATGCTAGATATTTCTTATAAATTGGTGTGGCTGGCTTCCTCATTATAACAATCATCTTAGCTATTGTCAATGAATGTTGCAGTCTTCTGTTTGTTTTAGAAGTTGTTGTAATTCATTTCTTTGTATCATTTGCAGGTTAGTGCTGTAAATAGCGTTTTGAAAAATCCTGTGAGTTTAATTCAAGGCCCTCCCAGGACAGGAAAGATAGTCACCTCAGCAGCTATTGTATACCATTTATCCAAGCAGGGTCAAGGCCAGGTAACAAGTGAGATCTTTGATGGATTTTTAACCAATGCTAACTGAATTGTCATTATGTTTTCATATTCAAGGATTGTACTTCATTATGGAGGCCTTACTCATCTTTGGTCTAATTTTGTTTCCATTAGTAAAATACTAGGTGTCTTCTCTTTTATGGAAGATATAAACTAGGTAAATCTAGATTGCTATTATTACTTTCCATGATCTTGACCTCTGACCTCTGACCTATTTTGTCATCAATTGACATTAATACAATTTCACTTCATTTATGTGATTCAGGTCTTGGTATGTTCTCCAAGTAATGTTGTTGTTGATCAACTTGTAGAGAAAATTAATGCCACTGGTTTGAAGGTGTCCTTGCTATCTTGTATCTAATTATATAAGTGCCTTCTTAAAAATGTTTTAAAATACATGTTTTGAATCTCTTGTGCAAGGATTTCTACTTTTTGAAGTCTGATAATAGGAAACGTGCATAAGAGATTTTTTTGGCTATATTCTAAATGCCAGATTAATATAACACGGAAGTTTCATTGCTTTGACATTACAGGTTGTCATACTATCTGCAAAATCAAGGAAGGCAGTGAGTTCTTGAGTTGAACATTTAACACTGCATTATCAGGTTGTTTTTTCAGAGTCTCACCATCATATTTTCTGACTATTTTTCTGTGTTCTGGTTTTTACCTAATCCCAAGGCATTTACATGTTGTGTTTCTTTGTAAAACAATTATAGGTTAGGCACCTTGACACTTCAGAAAAAAAAGTGAATTGTACAAAATTCAGCAGTTGAAAGATCAACAAGGTATGGAAAGTCCAATCAATTCATAAGTTATGTATTATTTGTAGATTAGGAATATAATATTTACCCTCTAAAGATTTGCTAGCCAATTGTTGATATTATTTAAGAAAGTGGATGTGTAT
>LPNX010024558.1:0-40775 GCA_001517045.1 Pseudotsuga menziesii | reverse complement strand
ACACACACACACACCATAATAATTACATCCATGAAGATATGTCAACCATGAGTTTTCACCCCTGCAAAATAACCTTTCTTGGTTATGATATTGTTCATGTTCAAACAAAATCCGATGGGAAATTTAATTTTCTGTAAGACTTATTTTACAACATTGCTTTGTTGCTCTGCTAAAAGCATGGAATTGATTTTATATTATTTTGGTCTATGTTTCTATGTAATTGAATGAAATATTTCATTGAATGATTGGCTTCTTGAATGTCATTGCAAATTTTGACAATTTTTTCTTTGTCTCTCCTTCCATCCAATATTCACCATAATGTTTCAGCCACATTCTTTCTGATATGCATTGTATCAAAAAGATGAGCAATTTGTAGGTGCTCATATTAAGGAAATGTAACGAATTTTTTAGAATAACTTGTAATTCCTCGTGGAATCCCATTAATTCCTTCATGACCATGACAACCATCATGAATCGAAGTTTATAAATAATTTACAGAAATCAATGTCAATCACAATAAACAACACACAATAAAAAAAATCAAAACATTTCATATATGACGACAGATAGAAAATTTGATTTGTATGTTCCTTGGTTATTTCTATTATATTGCAACTTCCATAGGTGAGGTGTCATTTTTTGTGGTTTTATTGCAGTCTCTTGCTTCCCATTGAGTAATTTTTTTTTGGTAGTTCATTACCTATGATTCTTAGAGAGGAAGTGCCTATATTTATCAAAAACCTCCTTTCATAAAATTTTTGAACGAAGGGATTTTAGCTTAGGACCACAAACTAGACATGCAAGATTTCCCTTTGTTTGAATACCTACATAAATAAATGGATTAACTATGTCAATTATAATTATATAAAATGAAGATTATTTAAAAAAAATGCATGTATATATATCAACTTCATAAAATTAAATACTATTAAAGTGGACATTATAATAACATACCGCAAAAATGGGTTAACCCTGGGGAATCATGTATTTTCCATACAAGCATTGCATGGAATTTAAATTGCCTTTGTTGTATTCTTCTAGATACATCATACATATTGGTGTCATTCCATAGCTTTAGCAGTTTGTCAATAAGAGGCTCGATATATACATTCACATATTTAACTTGGTACTTACCATATTGATTTGAACATATAAAATATATAATTATTACAACTATTAAGATATATAAATAATACACAAGAGTAAAAGAAAAAAATGACATTTTACAACAAAATACTACAAGTGAGATGCCGCTACATTAAAAGAAATTGTTGTAGACACATACCTAGAATAATCACTTCGAACATTATGTGCTCCCTCTTTATTGACAACCATGGAGAAATCTTATTGTTGATCACAAAAATAGGCCACATTGAGTAAATAAATCTCATCTCTGCAAATGGATTGACACCATCTACTGCGAAAACAATCCTAACATTACGAGATTCATCTTTAAAGTGTGTCTATTTTTCCTCCATATCTCTAAATGAAAAACCATCTGTAGGAATTCAAAGAATGTCATCTTGACTTCTATTATGTGCTTGGTAATCCATAAATTGTGTTATTTTTTTCCACATGAACAATCATTGCAAACGTGGAATACTGGGAATATAATGAAGAACCTTGCGAGGAATCTTTTTTATTACTTGATATGTTCAATATCTACTGATATGACATTCGAGACATTCTGTTTCAAATTCACGGTGTTTATAATATATAATATGGTCATTGGGGCATGCATCAATTGCTTTATAGTGCATTCCAATTTCTTTCATGATGATAGATAAATATCGATATGTGCGAGGTAAAATATTTGACAGTGATAACAAAAATTCAACTATCAAGCTATAACAAAATAAAGTAAAAAACTAGTTAATATAATGTATAAATAATATTAATTAAACATGTTTCATCCATATTAATTTTACTTATGAATTAAAAATTAAAGTATTAGAGTAACAAAGATAACCTTTATCACGATCATATATATGTGATGGAATATCACTAGTACAAAATGAGAAACTAATGACTAAAAAAATGACTAAAATCAGCCTATAAACGACTATTTTTGAGTCGGTGACTAATAGTAGCTAATTTCCACTATATTATAGCTAGTCGTATTTCACTTAGTCATTAATAGCTTGACTTATTAGTTATTGATTTAGTCATTGATAGTCAATGATTTAGTCACGGATTTAATCATTGATTGCAATAATTAATGACCAAATATACGACTAAATAAAATACTAGATGATAACATATTAATGACTAAGCTAAATACGACTAAGATACATAAAATTAGCTACTAATAGTCGTATATATGCGAATTTAGTCGTTTTTTTAGTCATAAATTTATGATAGGGCACATAGGAATTGAACCACCAACCTCTTGCCTATAATTAGGCAGGTGCTCTACCATTGAGCTAGCACCCTTTAAGAAGTTTTTATTGCTTGAAAATGATGATATTCAAACAAATTTATGATAGATAGCAATCTACAAACTACATAATTATAACTATTACAACTTAACAATAACTAGTATTTATGATAAACTATTTCCTTAGAGCTATGTACAATTTTCCCTATCTGGCATATGCATTCATGTTACCAGAGAGAATGGAATACCTCTGTGATGGATGTGATACCAATTAAGTCAACCAATTTACGACATATCTCTTGGCATGCCTGAATATATGAGAAAAATATAATTATATGAAATCAAGCAAAGTAAAAGTCAAATAAGGTAAGCAAACCTTGCCATTCATAAAACAATCTATCAGTGACAATATAAAAATACATGAAAGCAAAAGATTTCATACTGAGTGTTACAAAGCATAAGCTACCATATCAGCCAATTCTAGAAAATGAAACATATTGTTATAGAAGTATGAAGGCAACCAAAATAAGCAAGAAAAATAAATTCAACACATATCTCAAAAAGAGTTGAATGAAATAATAAAAGCATACCTAACATTATAGTTGACACGTTTTATATGAAAATCAGTGTGAAACATTCAATCATGTTTGTAAGTTTATCTCTGGCCAACCTGCCTTAGATATAGCCACAACTAGACTGATACAAATAATTATCAGAACCAAGGGCACTCCAGAAGTGCACCACAGGAAAAGTAATAAAGACAAGAAAAAAATCCACCATGAAGAAGGTAATATTTGAGAACAGACATCACATCAGTAGCTTTACCACGTCTCTTTAAGGTTAGACAACTATTTGCTTCAAAATGCTTATTAACAAACACAATCTAGCAAATTTCAAGTACACTTGACTTCTTCCTAAATTTGCATAAAAGGAAAGAATGTGTGATTATTTCAAACAAACAAAAATACAAATAACAATCTCACCTGTAACCTAAAAGGCTTGACACTCAACAGTACAAGTCGCTCAAACAAATATTGTGCAAGACCAACATGAGTTACTTTCTTGCACATAATCATAGGACCCAATTGGAAATGATCCCCAACTAGCACCACCTAAATTTAACAAGAAAAAGGCCAACTTGCATGTCAATCCTATATTATATTTTCTATTGTACAATAATAAGTTCTGCAAAAGAAGATACAATGGAAATCATTTTCTCATTACATAATATCTTCGAAAGCAACTCTACAAGGCTAGATTGGGTTATTACCTGCTTTGCTCCAAGAACTAAAGGAATCATACACTCTGGTTTAGTATCATGAGTTGATTCGTCAATAAGGACCTGAACAGTAACCCAACATTTAGGTGATCAAACAGCTAAAAGAACTTATACTAATATGTAGTAATCTCATTTGCAACTCTAAACTTTAGTACTACCCAAAAAAACCTAAAATTAGATAGCCTGGGATCACTTGCACCAACACAATTACAGTAGATGACATCAACACTCTGAGTTATTTCATGTCACCCTATTGAGTGCTTTGTATTTCTTTTCATCCGTACTTCAAAGCTCACCTATATGCGATGTTAAAAAATGTATCATTTGTAGTAATTAATAGAATTCAATACCAAAACAATACATAGAACATTTCATTTAGCTCAAACTTGCTCAAGCAGAGTAATTTTCTTGTCTAAATCAGATATTACAAAAGGTTCCTCTATTACTGCCTCTTCGTTAGCATGACTCAAAGTTCCACATCACCCCCCTTTTTTCCTTATCCTTTGGAATCATGCCCTTTCTCAATTTAGTTGCTGCGAACATAGCTGGTTGAGTTGTTTAATTAAAAAGTGTGTTTACATGATGCCATAATTAAATATATGCTGCTTGTCCCGATATACCATCGGTGACCATTCCTAATAAAAAACACAACATGACCAAATCCATGGTGGGGCCTTGGCCTTGAGCTCCGCACCAAGATTATTTACAACATATGTATCCTATTTATTTTAATGCAAGCAGGGATTAAAACCGGGGTATTACATTCCCCTCCCCCTTAAATAGCACTGTCCTCAGTGCTTTACAAAATTTGAACAAAATGCTACACTGGTATTGCCTCAGTGTTCCGTAGGATTGAACAAAAAAGGATGTGCCAATCGCATGGCATCCTCTAGCTCCCACGTAGCCTCTTCAGGTCCGTAATGCTCCCACTATACCTTTACCTGCCCTATGGCTCGGTTCCAGAGCATTGTGACCTTCTTGTCGAGGATGCGCATTGGCTCGATTTGGAATTCTCCCTCGGGTTCCACCTGAATCACATCCCAATTTATCACATGGTTAGGATCATGTACATATTTCTTAAGCAAAGAAACATGAAAAACATTATGAGCTCTAGTATTAGCAGGAAATGCAAGTTTATATGCAACAGGCCCTATCCTCTCAAGTACTTCAAATGGCCCACAATATCTAGGTGACAACTTGGCACAACTTCCAAGCTTCAAGGAAATTTTCTTTTCCCTCACTCTGAGGTAAACATAATCCCCAACATTGAACTCCCTGTTCACCCTATGCTTATCTGCATAGCTTTTCTGTCGGTCCTGTGCTGCTTTCATATTCTGCCTAATCTTTACAACTTCTTGCTCCATTTCCTTGAGCAATTCTGGTCCAAGCACAATTCTGTTTACCGGGTTGTCCCAAGTCACTGGTGTCCTACACCGTCTTCCATACAAAGCTTCGTACGGACTCATCCCCAAGGATGCTTGTTGTCCATTGTTGTAAGCAAACTCTACCAAGTGTAAGTAATCTTCCCACTTGGTTGGTTTGTCCATCACGTACATGCAAAGCATATCTTCAAGCACATGATTCACTCTCTCTGTCTGACCATCTGTCTGAGGATGGTATGCAGTGTTGAAGTTTAACTTTGTACCCAAATCTGCAAACAACCCCTTCCAAAAGTTGGAAGTAAATTTGACATCTCTGTCAGAGACTATTTCCTTAGGCAATCCATGCAATTTAAAAATCTCCTTCATGAAGATCTTTGCAATGTCATCAGTCTTGTGCGTAGACTTCACTGGTATAAAATGTGCTGCCTTAGTCAACTTGTCTACCACAACCATGATAGAATCATGTTGTCTCCAAGTCATTGGCAATCCTATAATAAAATCCATGGAAATAACTTCCCATTTCCATTCCGGAACTGGCAAAGGCTGCAACAAGCCTGCTGGATGTTGATGCTCAACCTTTACCTGTTGACATTTCATACACCTAGAAATGTACTCAACCATACCCTTTTTCATTCCTGGCCAAAAGTACTGCTTTCTAGCTTTAGCAATTGTCTTCTGATATCCTGGGTGACTAGAATACGGAGCTTGATGGATTTCATCCATAACAACTCTCCTCAAATCTGCTACAACTGGAATATAAATTCTACCTTTATAAGTGAGAAGCCCATCTTCTTCCAATTTATATCCCTCATACCTCTTCTCAAGACTTTGCTGCTGCAATTTGTCTTTTACCTGTTCATACAATTCATCTCCAGTAGCATGACTAACAATCTGCTGCCTCAAATCTGATTGGCAAATACTAAGAGATGCCATATGCATTTCCTGTACCTTCCTGCTAAGTGCATCAGCTACCTTATTTTCCTTTCCCTTTATGTGCTTGATTTCAAAATCAAACTCACATAAAAATTCTAGCCATCTTGCTTGCCTAGCATTCAGAGTAGGCTGGTCAAATAGATACTTCAGTCCACAGTGATCTGTTCTGAGCTCAAATCTTCTGCCCATCAAGTAATGCCTCCACATCTTGAGAGCATGTACTATGGCTGCAAGCTCTAGATCATGAGTGGCATAGTTCTTCTTGTGCTCCTTCAGCTTTCTTGACTCATAACAGATCACATGGTTGTCCTGCATAAGGACTCCTCCAAGCCCTTGTCCGCATGCATCGGTACACACCACAAAATCTTTATTTGGATCTGCAACCTTCAATACTGGTGCACTGGTGAGAAGATTCTTCAACTGCTGGAAGCTTTCTTCACACCTCGATGTCCATTCGAACTTCATCCCCTTCTTTTGCAAAGAAGTGATGGCATGTGTAACTTTGGAGAATCCCTCAATGAATCTCCTGTAGTATCCTGTAAGTCCCATAAAAGATCTTACGTCTGTCACATTTCTTGGAGTAGGCCAATTCATAATGGTTTCAATCTTTTCAGGGTCCACAGATATACCCTCCTCTGAGATAATGTGACCCAAGTACTGAATTCTATCTCTATAGAAGTCACACTTGCTCAGTTTTGCATACAACTGGTGCTCCCTGAGCAATTGTAATTTCAATCTCAAATGCTCTTCATGTTCTTCCTCATTCTTAGAATAAACAAGAATGTCATCAAGGAAAACAAGAACAAACTTGTCCAAATACTTGCTGAAGACACTATTCATAAGGCACATAAATGTAGCTGGTGCATTTGTGAGACCAAATGGTACCACTACAAACTCATAATGCCCATACCTTGTCCTGAAGGCTGTCTTATGAATGTCTTCATCATTTATCCTTACCTGATGGTACCCAGACCTCAAGTCAATCTTGGAAAATATCTTCGCTCCTCTCATTTGATCAAAGAGGTCATCAATCCTAGGAAAATGATATTTATTCTTCACCATAACCTTGTTCAGTTGTCTGTAATCAATACACAACCTGAGTGTACCATATTTCTTCTTTACAAACAGAACTGGTGCTCCCCAAGGAGATACACTCGGTCGGATATATTTCTTTTCCAACAACTCTTGCAGTTGCATCTTCAACTCTAGCATCTCCGGTGTACTCATTCTGTAGGGTGCCTTGGACACTGGGGCTGATCCTGGCACAAGTTCAATAGTGAAATCAATGTCCCTCTTTGGAGGAAGCCCTGGAATCTCATTAGGAAACACATCCCTGAATTCCTGTAACACCTGATAGTCCTCCAACCTAGGAGCTTCATCTCCTGATATCTCCAGAATATGGGCTGCATACAACTGGCAACCCTTCCTACAGAACTTCTTTAACTGCATTGCTGAAACTTGCCATACTGAAATCACCTTTGGAATGCCTTTCACAACTACTAGGTTCCCTTCTTCATTCATGCATTCGAAAGTCTTATTGTAACAATCAAGCTTCACCCTGTGAGCTTCTAACCAATCCATCCCAATGAGAACATCATAGGAACCAAGCGGTAGGACATTCAGATCTACACAAGTGACCAACCCATCCATGACCAATGGACATTTCTCTACCACTTCACTGACCTTTCTCTTAGTTCCAGTGGCTAGCTGGACTAACCAAGATTTCCTATGCTTTACCTTCTTAAAAGTACAAATCTCCACTACTCTAGGGGTAATGTAACTGTACGTAGAACCAGGGTCAATCAAAATAGAAATAGATTAC
The DNA here is from genome assembly GCA_001517045.1 of Pseudotsuga menziesii. Taxonomy (NCBI): domain Eukaryota; kingdom Viridiplantae; phylum Streptophyta; class Pinopsida; order Pinales; family Pinaceae; genus Pseudotsuga; species Pseudotsuga menziesii. The sequence goes on along the minus strand of LPNX010024558.1, from coordinate 32,982 downwards.
TCAACAATCTTACCTCTTACTTCAACAACAGTTGACTGGTGATCTGCTTGGAGGTCCTCCAATGCTGCATAAATCCTAGGGACTGCCCTTGCTACCTGACCCACTGTTTCTGCTTCTTGAATATTGTAAGCTGGCCTTGCACTCTCATTCTCGAGTGGACAATTTCTATGCAAGTGAGGTCCTTCACATTTCCAACATTTGAGTGGACCTTTATTCTGATGTGGTTCTTTAGGATTTCCACCTGTCACTCCAATTGGATCACTCGCAGCTTGGGATGGATGCTTCTGCTGATTCCTGAATTGAGAAGGTTTGAAACCTTTCTTTATTTGGTCCAACTTTTCATTCTTCTTGTCCTTCCATGCCTTATGGTAATCAGGTTTTCCTTTACTTTGCTCATAGCAATACTTAGCTTTTCTTATTGCTTCTTCAAGAGTTCTAGGTTCATAAAACTCAATTCTATCTTTGTAAGACTGAGGTAATCCACTTAGGAACCGTTGGACCTTCACTTTTTCATCTATAATATACTGGACATACCTCAACAGCTCCAAAAACTTATTTGCATATTCATCCATGGTTTGCTGTCCCAATCTCAGCTCATGGAACTCCTTGATATTGTCATCATAGTACCTGTCAGAGAGGTATTTATGCTTGAAGTACTTCTTGAACTGTTTCCACTTAAGTCTCCTTTCACTGATCCTATTTACCTGCTTGAAGTGTTCCCACCAAATGGATGCCCTTCCATTCAGATTGAATATGGCAACTCTTGCCTTCATGTTCCCTGAATAACCCTACACCTGAAAGTACTTCTTTATTCCAAGGAGCAAAGCTTCAGCCTCTTGTCCAGTCTTTACCTTACCATCAAATGTAGGAGGTTTAGATTTCTTAAATTCAACTCGAGAACGATCCCTCGGGTGTCTCTTTCTTTTCCTGTTAAGAGGAGAAGAGCTTGTATCTCCATTGGATTCTTCGGAGTCAGATGATCCCCTGGAAGTCCTTCTCCTTCTCCTAGTGCTTCTCTTATTGCCTTCTAGTCTTGATATGCCTCGTCCAGAATCTATCTTTTTCTGCAAGTATGTCAAACTTTCCAATATGGCAACATTCAACTGATGCTGCTCTTCCTGGGATTTTATTAAGCTTCTCATGGTGGCTGCAACATCTGACGGTGTCTCTTGGAATCTCCTCCCATTGGACTCAATGTCATCATTCCTATTATGGACATTTTCTCCCATGGAATCTTTTGCTTGCTCGTAAGAATCCTGATCATCATACCCATCCTGGGATCTCATGACTGACCACCACTTACTTATCAAACTGCACTATCCGGAATGCTTCTCTTGAAAGTGACTATGATTCTGCAAATGTGTTAATAACACAAATGTTAGATGCATAATATTGACATAAACCAGCATTACTTATCTTCTCTTGGAAATTATAACATTACAAGTTTTCCCAAAGCATAGAATTTTTCTTCCTTTTTGGCCCTAAAAATTTACTGAAAAACCGCTGAAAATTCCCCTGAAAACAACTGAATTTTCCTTTGTTCAATCGGGTCTCTTCCCAACTAATCTTTCTGTTGAGTTGGCTCTCAAAACAACTAATTCCTCCGCTGAATCGGCTCTCAAAACAACTAATTCCTCTGCTGTACATCGGAAATCGGATCCTCTAACCCTTCGGAAGGTTAGTGCTTTTGGTTTCTGAAATGGCGGCACACATAACACTTAACTTCTTTCGATGGCCGCTCTTTACTTAGAAAATCCTTGAACTTTTGGCGTTGGCGGTCTTTCTCGTCGAAAGACTTAGTGTTTTTGTCTTCCACAACAGCGGACGCTCGAACCGCTATCTTCTTCCTGCGGCAGTCTTTCCTCATCGACAGGCTAGTGGTTTTGGCTTCCGCAACAATGGGTGCTCAACCAATTTCTGCTTCCGATTGGCCGATGATCTTCTACACTTAGAAAATTTTTCGACTTAATTTTCTTGCGGCGTTGGCAATCGGAGGTCTTTCTCGTCGGACGCCTAGTCGTTTCTCCATCTGCAACGACGGACACTCGAACTACTATCTCCTTCCGATCGGTGAACTTACTTTGATCAACATCGGAAGTCCTTTCTCGTCGGAAGTCTAGTGACTTTCACTTCCGCAACGGCAGACGCTCGATCCACTATTTTCTTCTGACAACTTCAACACTTAGCCAAATTTTCCAAACTTCTTCCTGGTGTCGGCGGTCAGATGACTTTTCCGTCGGGTGCGTAGTCGTTTAGACTTCCGCAATGGTAGATGCTCGAAGAGCTATTGTCTTCCGACGGACACTTAGACAAGTTTCCGTGATTTTCTTCAAAATATTTCCTCTGTTGGGTATGCTTCTGTCTTACTCTTCCGCTGCATCGGAAGTCTCTTCTACTAAGTCCTCCGCTTCATCGGAATTCCAAACCACTAAGTGTTCCGATGACCATTCAAACACTTAGACAATTTCCTTGAAATTTCCCTCCGTCGGCAATCAGATCCACTGCTGCATCGGCGGTTTAGTCCTTTCGTTAGCCACAATGGCGGATGGGAAACCGCTAAACTCTTCCAATACATTGAAAGTCTGTTCCTCTTTAGTGCTCCGATGCTTCGACTGTTCAGGCGCTTAGATAATTTTTAAATTTTGAATTTCCAGTCATTCACTGATTTCTGCTGGGCAGCAAGAAATCCTGCCTCTATCACTGCATCCCTGTGGTCCATTCAGGCCCATGTTGCAACATGAGCTCTGATACCACACTGTAACGTCTCCGAACCTCTGACCAGTGAAGAGGGCGCTACTTCACACCAAAACATTTTGGCATCTAGCCCCATGAACATGTGCATTCATAAAAATTGCTGACATGCTGAAATAAAATGCTTGAACTAAAACATGCATACATGATTATTTATCATACACAGCGGAAGTAACATACATTCATACAAGTATTCAACATGTTCATCATGATCATTAACAGTAAATAGGATTGTAGAAGTAAAATAGAGAAGATTACTTATCTTTATAAAGAAATCGTTCCGCAACCAGCTATGTCGCTGCAACGTTCCACCCAACCATAGGCTAGCACGCTCCTAGATCTTTCAGCAATGATGCCACCCCTGAGCTGGGCATGAATCCCCAAGGAATAAGGAACTAACAGGCTTACACATAGCAAGGAATAACAACACAACAAGGGTACACAGTTCAGCCAAGCCAACACAGTTGGGTTTATCAGGAGAACAGGAGCTGGGAAAGGCTAAGGCTAAGCTGGTGAGCTCACTGAAGAGCTATGGACACCAACACCAGAACCAGCCTGGATTCTAGAACACTCACACACACCCAACACAAGGAAGTCAGCCCCTTCTCTACAATGTAGTCCCTCAGACCCTGATCTTCCCTCCAGTTCTATTCAGGGGTTGTGGAGAAGAAATCCAGCTCAATAGCTCTGTCCGTATGGTTCTCATTCCACTAGGTTTGTCGAGCATCTCAAGCCATCATTCACCAACCCAAAAATAGTCCAGGGACCAATCCGATGAACCCACAGCTATACAACCTTTAATACTATCGCTGGGAAACTTACACAGATCAGAAAAATGATCAAAATTCATGGCCAACATACACAGTTCAACACGGATTCACAGGAAGAATCACCCCCGATCCCATCAATTCGTGGAAAAGCAATCCCAATAGTTTTCATTGCGATCTGAATGGTGAACGAAAATAGTACACAGTCCAATGCATGGAGGCAAATGTCGGTTCTCTGTGTGGATGGAAGAAACAAATTACAGACCAGCAATCAGCATGAGAGAGAGAGGGCGAACCCCCACACAATGGTTGGTAAAACATTTTATTCCCATGAATCTCACCGTTGTGATGATGTAGCTAGAGTCAAGCATGTGAGAAAAAACCATCCTGAGAGGCACTAAGGACTCCTCTCAAGTGGTCCAAGGAAATCATCAATGAGGTTAATGAAACCAGGATACAGGGACCTCTAGGTCTATCCTCTGGAATACATTTGTTGTCGTCGATAAAGGGAGACCTACAACTGGTCAAGGCAATGGTGTTTCCTTGACCAGAAGCACGAGGGAGATAAACGAAAGATGTGAGGCTATCTAAGGACTGACCCACTGAATGGGGGGGGAGGATTTGAATAGGGATAGAGAGAGTGTAGTGGAATCAAACTTCCTTTGTTCAAAGTATGATGGCAGGGCGAACCTGGCAGCAAATAAAACTGACTTATGGGAAAGGGATCATAGTTGTAATATCGGGGATGTAACTAGAGATGGGAAATAATCGAGGGAGGTAGATAATTTTGGTATTGATGGGATCCAAGGAGGACACATCGCATAGTACTCTGAACAAAGGTGACCCAAAGTGGGAATGCTGCCGAACTATTATCTGTGGGGTGGTATCTAAAGACACCGTTGTGGTATGATCTCGTCGATTTTTGGCTAGCCCGAGAAAGTAAATGTTCGATGGTGCTTTCAATTTTAGAGAGTCTGAAAGCATGAAGAAGACTCCAGTGGGGGATATTTTTTCATTGATAGTCTCCTGTTCTTGAAAAAGGTTAAAAGTGTACATAGGAGAGCTCACCCATCCTTTGGGGGATGAGAGACTTATTTACCGTTGGTAGTCCAATCAGGCCAGAAAAGGTAAAACCTGTACTGACTGGACGGTCATTCAAATAATTTTACGAGCATGAATGAAACCAAGTTTTCTCGGAAATATTTTCTTGATGAGAAGGCTGGAAGAGAGATTAACGACAACCCATGGTAATATTTTTCGTAAATTTTAGCCCCTATTCTTGAGAAAACATAAAAGGATGCAGATGGGAACGGTCTTGGCTTGAATGTGCCACGGTGATCCTTTTCATTTGATGGTATACATAGTCCGCAAAATGAGATAAAAAAGATGATGTAGACACCCTTTCCTATACTTTAACGAGCGGGAAAGGAAGCAACTGTGCTCGACAATCTTTTCATTCTTTTAGGATTCAGAAAAGAGCTTAAAAGAAAATCTGGTATGGTCAACCAATCGAGGGGGCACTGAAGGTGCCCCCATGTCGGGACAATGGACAGTGGTCCAAAGTTCATCCGGGCAGTATGGATGGAGTAGGTGGCTCTTGAACATACCAATACATGCACGGGATAGATCATGGCAAAGGCACGCAAACCTGAGGTGGCTCTCGGACAGAGGTCAGGAAAGTCTTGTGTGAGTTGTGGTGGATGGACTTGAATACATGTGATGTAAGTGCACGTCCGGAGGTAGTTATATGCCTAATGCATGCAAAGGAAATGATCTATCCTTCGGGTGGTGTTCAAAATACCTATGTAAGGTGCAGTGGGAGGATTTGACAACTATATGCTGAAATAAAATGTTGTGCCTTTTGGGGAGATGGTCTGAGAACCTGCATGAGTGGCGGTAGGCAAGTGTGATACAAGTATAGGTCCGAAGACACTTACATCACAATGACATGGCTCATAAATTGATGTAACTTCTGGGAAGTGGTCCCAAAAATTACTTGTTAAACATGAGACGATGGTATTATAAAAAGATAGAAGATGGAAATTTGGGCCCGGAGGTGTGAGACATGTCTCAAACAGGATCCGGGTGACTCTGAATTAGTAACTAATGGTGTTGCCCTTGAATGGGGGTCTCTGATTTGTGATAGAAACATTGTAAAACAAAAAAGAAAAACCAAACGACTCATTGGTGATGTTAAGCATAAAATATCTTGAGGTAGAGCCTGTTACGGGGGTTCTCCAAGAGTTGTCCATCAGAGTCAATAAGGGTGTATGCCCCTTTTCTGAGGGAACTGTGGACAACGTATGGGCCTTACCACATTGACTCAAATTTGCCTTTTCCTAACTTGTCATTAGGTTGGTCATAGACCAGAACCATATTTCCTTCATTGAAGGTGCGAGGGTGGACATGGGAGTCATAATGGGCCTTTGACTGTGTTTTCGTTGCTTCGATGGTTTGGAGGGAAGCTTGGTCGTCTATGGTTTTCTCAATTTTGAGGAGTCATTCTTCCAAAGCAAAAGTGTCAGGGAGGAGTTATACTGCGAGGAGGAGGGATGGGATCTGGCACTTTATAGGAAGTATTGATTCAACGCCATGTACTAGGTGAAAAGGGGTGAAAACGGTTGCGTTTTTTGTGGACCTGCGATAAGCCCATAGGGCGAAGAATAGCATGTGATGCCAGTTGGTTTTATGGTTTCCTACCATCCTTTGGAGCATTGTTTTAATGATTTTGTTGACTTCTTCAACTTAGTCGTTTCCCTGGGGGTAGTATGAAGATGAGTACCGGTGTTTGAATTTCAACATGGTTGAAATCTCAGTCCAAACAACATCTTCAAAGTGTTTACCATGGTCTGATACCAACTATTTAGGAACACCAAATCATGAAATAAAATGGTTAAAGAAGAAACGTGTCGCCATTTCACTTTTGCAATCAAATGTGGGCATGGCCTCAGGCCACTTAGTGAAGTAATGTGGAGAACCACCTGCAATAAACAATAAGAATGCAAGATATAACAGAAATATAGGATCACCAAAGAGATTTTATTAATCTTAGGACACTTCGAGGGGACAACCTCCTTTGAGCAAGCTCAATACAAAATAACTCTTCAATGCTTTCATTAGCCTCAACACATTCTTATATACTAAGTCTAGTCTAAATAATTATTACTCCACATGAATGTGGGATAATGCAACCTATTAACTAGATGACTCAACAACTATTACTTACTCCCCATGAATGTGGGATAATACATTATACTTATGGGACGACTTACAAAGCATATGCATCTGACAAAATATACCGACAAAATAAAGAGGGGGGTTGACATGGGTTCTTAACATCCCCTCCCTCTTAAAAAAAGATTTGTCCTCAAAGATTTAGGTGTGGAAACTACTGCTGAATCTGAAGGAGCAGTTCCCATGTAGCATCCTCTGGTTGCATGCCGTGCCACTGAATTAAGACCTCTGTGATGGCTCGAGACCGAAGCTGACGAGTGCGCTTATTGAGGATGGCCTCTGGTTCCAAAATGATGGAGCCTTCCGTATCCAACTTTGGTAAAATAGTTTGCGCTTTGATGTTGGTGCCAATCACTTTCTTGAGACAAGAGACATGAAAGACTGGGTGAATGCGAGAAGAGGGAGGAAGTTCCAATTTATAAGCAACAGACCCAATCTTCTGAAGAACTTTATATGGCCCATGGAACTTTGGAGCTGGCTTCTGATTCCCTTTGAGTTTCAGGGAGGATTGCTTGTAAGGGTGCAAATGAAGAAAAACCATATCACCGACTTGAAAGGTGCGCTCAAAACGGTGTTGATCAACTTGTTGCTTCATGCGATTTCTTGCCATGTGAAGATTCTCTTGCAGAATGTGAAGAACCTGATCACGGTTGCGCAGAACCATGTCAACTGCCTAAAATGGTGAACTATGGGGGGTGTATGGAAGGAGCATTGGGGGTGGCTACCCATAAACAAATTCATATGGAGTCATTTTAGATGCAGTATGGTAGGAAGTATTGTACCACCATTCAGCGAGAGGGCATTAGAGGAAATTTCAAATCAAAATGGACCTTTTAACTTTTATTCAAATTCCATGTCATCATGTGTTAGCCCATGAAATTGATTTAAATTTGAAATACCGTATAGGTCTTAAACACTTTTTTAATATAAATTTGGGGATAGGTATCATAAAAAAAACTACTTTTTTTGTTTGTATTTTTGACATATCTCCCTGTGTTTTTACTCAAATTTCGATCGGGAGAGCTCGTTGGATGCGGAATTAAATTCCGCATCCAACGAGTACCCACTCGGCATACTTTTGATGGACCCTGCTACCCAAAAAACAAGAAATACCTGAAAAAACAAAATGATGATGTCATCATTCAGTTTTTTCAGGTATTTCTTATTTTTTGGGTAGCGGGGTCCGTCAAAAGTATGCTGAGTGGGTACTCGTTGGATGCGGAATTTAATTCCGCATCCAACGAGCTCTCTTGATCGAAATTTGAGTAAAAACACGGGGAGATATGTCAAAAATACAAACAAAAAAGTAGTTTTTTTCTTTTCTTCCTCCAAAATTAATAAATGTTATTTTATTATTTTAACTATTATTTTATTAGTTCATTTTAGGAGGCCCATTTTGAGTTGAAATTTCCTCTAATGAGCCACTTTTCCCATTGATGTTGTTTTTCAGACGTGAAGCAACGAAGATAAGTTTCCAAGCATTTGTTGGTGACTTTAGTTTGACCATCTGTTTGTGGGTGATATCCTGAACTCATTTTCAGTTTGGTTCTAGTGAGGCGAAAGAGTTCGGTCCAAAAATGACTTGTGAAAGTTGCATCGCGGTCTGAGACAATGGAATAAGGGATGCCATGAAGATGAAATATCTGGTCCATGAAAATTTGTGCAACTGAGGAGGTAGTATATGGATGGCTGAGAACACAAAAATGACTATATTTGGAGAGTTGATCAACCAAAACCAATATTATGGTCTTCCCTCCATATTTAGGGAGCCTTTTGATGAAATCCATTGAAATATCTGTCCAAATCCTTGTAGGGATGGGAAAGGGTTCGAGCAAGTCGGGGAGGAGTGTAGTTTCACCCTTGTGGTGCTAGCAAGTATCACATTCAGCAACCATCTGTTGAATTTACCATTTGATTCCCTTCCAAAAGAAGTTACGTCATGCATACTCATACGTTTTGAGGAACCTAGAGTGCCCTGCCACTGAAGAAGCATGGAGTTCATAGAAGACAGCCTGGTGAAGATCAGTGCTCTGGGGAAGCACCAAGCGACCCTTGTATCGCAGAGAAGAACCGTCCCAAGAGTAATGTGGTACAAGAGAAGGATTGCTGGCCAATTGTTGGATGATTTGAGATAAGGAAGAGTCATTGACAGAGCCTTGTTGATCAGATTGTAAACAATTTGGAATAGGCATAGAAATAGCTGAAAGAGAAGCATGGTCATCAAATGTGCGGGAAAGAGCATCCACCACAAGATTGTCCTTACCCTTATTGTAAGTGATCTCGTACTCATAACCCATGAGTTTTCTAACCCATTTTTGTTGTGTTGGGGATGAGACTTGTTGTTCCAAGAAATATTTCAGACTCTGGTGATCAGTCTTGATGTAGAAATGATTCCCTAAGAGGTATGGATGCCACTTATGTATGGCATGCAAAATAGCCATCATTTCCTTCTCATATGTAGAGGTGGCTAAATTATTACGAGACAGGGATTTGCTGGTGAATGCAATGGGATGTTCGTCTTGGAGGAGGAAAACACCAAGTCCATTGTCACAAGCATCACGCTCAATAGTGAAGGGCTTGGAAAAATCAGGCATAGCTAGATTAAGTGTGGTACACATAGCTTGTTTTAGTTTCTCAAATGCACACTCAGCAGCAGGTGTCCATGCAAAAGAATCCTTTCTCAGTAGAGTTGTTAATGGAGCAACAATCTTCCCATAATCCTTGACAAACTTGTGGTAGTAGCTAGTAAGTCCCAAAAACCCATGAAGGCTCTTCAAGGTCTGAGGAGGTGGCCAATTTTTCATGGCATCGATTTTGGCAAGATCGACATGAAACCCTTGTGCTGAAACAATATGCCTGAGATACTCTACTTCCTTCTGCCCAAAAACACATTTAGATTGTTTGGCACAGAGATGATGATCATAGAAAAGTTACAGTACAAGATCCAGATGTTGGAGATGCTCAGCCCAGGTTTTACTATAGATGAGGATATCATCTAAGAAGACCAGAATGAAGTTTCACAAGTAGGGTCGAAATATTTTATTCATCAATGCCTGGAACATGGAAGGGGCATTTGTGAGGCTAAATGGCATGACCAAAAATTCATAATGGCCCTTATGTGTGTGGAAAGTTGTTTTAAGGATATCATCTGCATGGACCCGAATTTGGTGATACCAAGAACGAAGATCCAACTTGCAGAAAAAATGAGCACCATGGAGCTCATCCAAAAGCTCATCAACAACAGGAATTGGAAACTTATCCTTGATTGTGATGTGATTAAGTGCTTGAAAGTCGATGCAAAGGCGCCATGACCCATCTTTTTTCTGGACTAGAAGGACCGATGAAGAGAAGGAACTAGTGCTAGGGCGAATAACACCTTGCTTGAGTAAGTCGCGAACAAGCATCTCAATTTCTGTCTTGTGGTGAAATGGGTAGCGATAGGGCCTAATGTTGGGAGGGAAACTTCCAGGAAGGAGCGGAATACGATGGTCCTCAGGCTGAGAAGGTGGAAATCCCACTGGATCAGCACACACACATGCATAGCGATCCAAAATTTGTTGGAGATCTAATGGAGTAGTTGAGACTGCTGCAGGTTGCATCTGAATGAAATGGATCTGAGCGATGACACCATGTGGACTTTTCTTAAGAATCTTTTCCATACGATGCGAACTGATGAGGTTGAGAGACCCTGGTTGTAAGCCCTGCAATGTGTGTTTGGTACCATTGATTGAAAACTACATCCAAAGTTCAACAAAATCCCATAAAATGGGTCCAAGTGTGCGTAACCATTGAGCGTCCAAAACCACATCACATCTGCCTAAGGGCAAGGAAAACATGTCAGAGCGCAAGTTATAATCCTCGATAGAGATGCACACATTATGACACTTCCCTTTGCAAGGTAAGGTTCCCCCATTGGCAATCATGACTTCAAAGCTGGAGCAAGGATGGATGAAAAAATCAACCTGTTTGGCGATCCTCGGGTCAATGAAGTTGTGAGTGCTACTAGAATCAATGAGTATTGTAAGAGGGAGTTTTTTGAAAAACTATTTGACCCACATGGTTTGGGGGGTGGTGACTCTAGCTAAGGCATGGAAAGATATCTTTGGTTGGTCCTCTGGAGCAGGAAGTTGTTGAATGTCACCATCATCATCTGTGGAATCCTGAGCATCATAAAAAATTTCAGGTGCGGGTTGAGAATCCACATCCAAGAGATAGAGATTTTGCTCAACACATCTATGTCCCTGGGTGAATTTCTCGTCACAATTATAACAAATCCCTTTTTTTCGACGTTCCCGCATCTATACTTCAGACAAATGCTTGATGGGAGTGGTTCTGGGAGCTAGCAGATTTTGGGTTCTTTGAGGAACCATAGGTCTGAATGGAATAAGAGTGGATTTAGAGCATTGTTGAGCTCATATCTTGTCCTCTACTAGCTTAGCCAACCCGAGGGCTTCCATCATTGTGTTGGGGCAAAATTTTTTAACCTCAAAGCATATTGCATCCTTCAGACCACTGATAAAACAACTAAGGTAGAATGCATCAGGAAATCCCTTTGTGTGATTGATGAGTTTCTCAAATTCTGTCTGATACTCCCAGACAGTGCCAGTTTGGCAAAGTTTGATGACTACTCCTGTGAAGTCATCAAAAGCACTAGGACCAAATCGCTACAAGAGGAGTTGGGAAAAATCTGTCCAGTTTGGCTCGGCATGAGCCTTGATGTACCAACAGAACCATTGAAGTGATTCATATTCCAAATGAAAGGATGCAAGGGGGACTTTATTGACATCAAAAGTGTTATGTAGACTGAAATATTGTTCTTCCCTATAAATCCATCCAATCGGATCATCACCATTGAAGCGAGGAAAATCTAGCTTCGGCCCGCAGAAGTTGCTAAACGATGAAAACCCAATGTCTGCAGAAGACTTAGGTTGGCGGCGATTGTTCATGGGTGAATGCTGAAGATGGAGGCTGAGAAATTTTTGATCTAGATCCTCAAGTTTGGACTTAATGGCGGCAAGTTCTTCTTCCATTTGTTTATTTTCTTCAGCGCAGGTGACAACCATAAGCAATTTTTTTTTTTGCCAGTAATGGGTAGAAAAACCAAAATGGAGAGGGTTTTAAAAAATGAGATTTTTTATTTGGGAAAAAATTTTGGGGGGTAATTAGGGTTTTACGGGGTTTTGGACACTTTTTTAGGGACAAGAAGCAGAAAATGTGAATTTTAGAGGTGAGATGAAGGAATTGGAAAATTTGTCAAAGAGGGACAATGAAGCAAAAATGGAAAACGAACACCTTGGAAAAATTTGAAGGCGATTAGGTGAGAATTAGAGAAGTTATAACAAATTCTAAAAATTGACAAATGTGGAATTTCGCCGTAACGAAAGTGAAATTGGAGATAAGTGCATCAATGAAGGAATATGCAGAATGGTATTACGGGGGTGAAAATGAAATTTCAAGGAAAACATAGCTAAATCAAGGAAGATATGGCTGAAAAACATAAATTTATACTTTTTGTTTTTCACGTAATGGGTAGAAAAACAAAAATGGGGAGGGTTTTAGAAAATGAGATTTTTTATTTGGGAAAAATTTAGGGGGGTAATTGGGGTTTTACGGGGTTTTGGACACTTTTTTAGGGACAAGAAGCAGAAAATGTGAATTTCAAAGGTGGGATAAAGGAATTGGAAAATTTGTCAGAGAGGGACAATTAAGCAGAAATGGAAAACAAACACTGTGGAAAAATTTGAAGGCGATTGGGTGAGAATAAGAGAAGTTATGACAAATTCTAAAAATTGACAAATGTGGAATTTCATCCTTCAGGAAGTGAAATTGGGGATAAAGGCCTTAATGAAGGAATATGCAGAATGGTATTACGGGGGTGAAAGTGAAATTTCAAGGAAAACAGAGCTAAATCAAGGAAGATATGGTTGAAAAACAGAAATTTATATTTTTTTTTCAGGTAATGGGTAGAAAAACAAAAATGGGGAGGGTTTTAGAAAATGACATTTATGATTTGGGAAAAATTTGGAGGGGTAATTGGGGTTTTACGGGGTTTTGGACACTTTTTTAGGGACAAGAAGCAGAAAATGTGAATTTTAGAGGTGGGATGGAGGAATTGGAAAATTTGTTTGAGACAATGAAACAGAAATGGAAAATGAACAACGTGGAAAAATTTGAAGGTGATTGGGTGAGAATCAGAGAAGTTATGACAAATTCTAAAAATTGACAAATGTGGAATTTCGTCCTTAAGGAAGTGAAATTGGGGATAAGGGCCTCAATGAAGGAATATGCAAAATGGTATTACAGGGGTGAAGTGAAATTTCAAGGAAAACAGAGCTAAATCAAGGAAGATATGGCTGAAAAACAAAAAATTATACCTTTTTTTTCAAGTGATGGGTAGAAAAACAAAAATGGAGAGGGTTTTAGAAAATGAGATTTTTTATTTGGGAAAAATTTGGGGGGGTAATTAGGGTTTTGGACACTTTTTTAGGGACAAAAACCAGAAAATATGAATTTCAAAGGTGGGATGAAGGAATTGGAAAATTTGTCAGAGAGAGACAGTGAAGCAGAAATGGAAAACGAACACCGTGGAAAAATTTAAAGGCAATTGGGTGAGAATCAGAGAAGTTATGACAAATTCTAAAAATTGACAAATGTGGAATTTCAGCCTTGAGGAAGTGAAATTGGGGATAAGGGCCTCAATGAAGGAATATGCAGAATGGTATTACGGGTGTGAAAGTGAAATTTCAAGGAAAGCAGAGCTAAATCAAGGAAGATATGGCTGAAAAACAGAAATTTATACTTGTTTCTTTTTTAAACCAGAAGAACTGATTTGTGGCGGTTCTGGAAGCTGCGTTTTATCAATAGGAAATGGAGTAAATGATCTGTGACAATTCTGAAATTATGCATGTTATCAACTGTAAATAGAGATGGACCCTAGGTATATTTGGCTCCTATTGGTTCAAAGGTAGTCACTCGGCCACCAAGGTTATCTCAGGCTTGAGTATTAGGGTAGTACCACTCACTTCACGACACAGATAAAATTGCTAACTGCTTGGCAAAAAATGACAGCTCTTTCATTTTCCTCACGGGTGGGAATCTAGTCAATTTGGTGGGGGTCGTTGCCCTTTTCACTTGGTGGGTCCTCTCAATGGCCAGCTACCTCGAAGTTCCTGTGGTACTACTCACAATGAGTTTTAGGGCTATGCCCAAGTACTTCCCACAGTTAAGCGGATAGGGTTTAATCCATGATCCGTATGAATAATATTGCTGCAAGAAGAAGAACAACTGTAAGGTGCATAGAGCCAAGAAGCACGACAGAAAAAAAAAAAAAAATCCCGAAACGCCACCCAACGAGCCCAATAAAGTGCTCTGATACTAGATGTGGAGAACCTCCTGCAATAAACAATAAGAATGCAAGATATAACAGAAATATAGGATCACAGATGAGATTTTATTAATCAGAGGCCACTTTGAGGGGGCAACCTCCTTTGAGCAATCTCAATACAAAATAACTCTTCGATGCTTTCATTAGCCTCAACACATACTTATATAATAAGTCTAGTCTAAACAATTATTACTCCACATGAATGTGGGATAATGCAACCTATTAACTAGATGACTTAACAACTATTAATTACTCCCCATGAATGTGGGATAATACATTATACTAATGGGACGACTTACAAAGCATATGCGTCTGACCAAATATACCGAAAAAATAAAGAGGAGGGTTGACACGGGTTCTTAACAAGTAATCAAATACCATAATGATGTATTTATGACTATTGGCTGATGTAGGGTTGATTGTCATGAAGTCGATTTCCCATTTGCAGAAGGGACTGACTATGACTACGGGGTGTAACGGTGCAGGGGGGTTCTTTTCTTTGGGGTGAAGAGCTGACAGCTGCGACAGTGTTTGACTGTCTCTATGCAATCAACGAAGATGGAAGGCCAGAAGTAGCTGGCTCGTAGAATCTTCTCGACGGTTTCCAGACTAGAAAGGTGGCCTCTGCAGGCTCCATTATGGTAGTCATTAAGGATTGTCTCGACCTCGTCATAGGTGAGGCACCAACGCAGGATGGTATTGATGCCTCGACGATATAGAAAATCTCCAATCAAAAGGTGGTGAACGTCTTGATGTCGAATGCGTCGCTGGCCCTCACGGTTTAAGTGAGTTGCGAACTTTTGTGTTCATAAATATAGAAGGATGTCCCCATACCATGGGTCCTCCATGGATATGACGAATAGAAAATCATCATGGAGTTCATCCTTGGGTGGTGGTGACGTGGTCAATGGGGGAAGATCTATCATGAGCGCAGCCAACACGAGTGCCCTTGTTATTTTTGGGGCAACAAACTCTAAGTCGAATTCTTAGAGGATGGCTACCCATTTAGTCGCACGACCTTGTAGAAGGCGACGGCTTAGGAGGTATCGCATTGGGTTGGAATAAACCACTACATAGGTATGGTTTGCAATGATGTAGTGGTGCAAATTCTGATCCGAGAATACAGTGGCAAGGGCCAGTTTCTCCTCAAGTGAATATCATAATGGGGGACTTGTTAGCGTCTGGCTAATGTAATAAATCACGTGATTTTGGAGAGCATCGTCTTCCTAGACCAAGATTCTAGCAATGGCATTTTTTGAGGTAGACACATAGAGAATGAAGTCTAGGGTGAATTCTAGCGCTGAGAGTAATGGTGTAGAAGCCAGGGCTTGTTTGAGTGCATCAAATGATTCTTGTGCTTGTTGATCCCAAACAAAGGGGATTTTTGTGCGAAGCAGGTGAATGAATATGTGGGATTTTGTTGCATACTCTAGTACAAAGTAGCGAAGGAATTCGACCTTGCCTTGGAGGCTCTGTAGTTAGTGCCGAGTCTTTGGTGAAGGGAGATCAAGGATAGCCTGAAATTTGAGGGGATCAACTGTTATCCCTTTGTGGGATACGATGAACCCGAGTAGATGGCCTACTGGGACACAAAAAATGCACTTTAGGGGGTTCAAGCAAATTTTGTACTTACAACATCCCAAAAATACTTGCTACAAGTCATCTATATGTTGTGCTCGTTTTGGTGATCGAGCGGTAAGGTCATCCATGTAGACCAATATGATGTGGATTAGGTCATCGAAACAATATGTCATAGCATGTTGGAAGGTGGCTCCAGCATTTTTCATACCGAAGGGAATTACTCGATAGGAGAATGTGCCGCACAGGGTTGTGAATGCAGTCTTGTAACGATCTTCTTTCCAGATCTGGACTTGATTATATCCAGAAAAGTCATCCATGAAGGAAAAGACCTCATGTCCGGCACATGCATCGATGATCTGATCGATGAAGGGTGTTGATAAGTTGTCTTTGGGATATGCCCAATTCAGATCAGGAAAGTTTGTGCAAACACGGATGGTACCTTGTTTTTTATTCATGTGAACGGGATTTGAAACCCAAGTGGTGTACACAATGGGGTAAATGAAGTCGGTTGTGCACAGCTTCTCTATTTCGGCTTTAATAGCGACAGCTTTGGAGGGATGGATGGGCCATTGATTTTGGCGCATGGGGGCCACATCGGGCCATGTGTCGATGTGGTCTTCCACAATGGATGTATCCAACCCAGGAATTTCAGTGTAGGACCAAGCAAAGATGTCACGAAATTCTTGGAAGAGGGCTTTATAGGTAGCAACTTCTTTTGGGGAGCAAGATGCCCCCAGCATGAATTCTTCAAAAACCTTAGGATCGGTTGAGATTTTGATTTTGATGGTTGGCGTGATGTTAGCCATGTTCCCTTCTTTGAAGGCATCTGGTGCCAAAATGGGATTTTTGAACCAGTCGACTTTCCCATGAATGAAATCTTTGGTTTCCATGGAAAACTGGTCAGACTGTGATACAAGCTCTTCGGGGAGGAAGAAGGAGAGATGGTGCATGTTGTCCCATGGGTATTCTGGGGCAGTTAAGGATTAAATTATATCCTCATAATTGTGGAAGCAACAAAGAGACAAGTTTGATGGACCATCAGTGATGGTGGAGACAAGAGGGTTTGTAGAACTAGACATGGTGTCTGAAGAAGGAGATGGGGGATGGATTTGTTCAATCAAAGTGATCTCAGATTCAAGGGAGTCTTGTTGAAGGTTGGCTAGAGCCATTCGAAACTCCAACAAGTCCTATAAATAGTGATAATAGTGTCCATACAATCCATAGAGGGTGCAAGCATGGTTTGTTCTCAATGACTTGTTTCTCACTATTGGCCCGCTTGGAAGTTCAACCATAGGGAGTTTTTCGTTGTATCCATGGCATCCAAATGCACATGGATTATGGGAATCTCAAGGTAGTTTTGGGTTGGATGACCCTAATCTTCACAGATGGTGTAAGGCAGGGTCTGTCGAGGTTCAGTGATAGCTTTCGCATTTTTTCCCATGGCCTTTTTGGGGTGAGGTGGTGTGTGTGTGGGTGCGGTGGTTGGTTTTGAGGGCCGGGTGGAGGATGAGATTCGACCACAATGGGTTGTATTGGGGTTAAGACTACCTAGGAAATTGGCGGTTGGGAGGATGGATTAAGGTACCACATGGGAATCCCCAACATGAAATTGGGTAAGTTTAAGGTAGCCATTACTGGCTTACTCATGAAACCAGGTGGGGGAAAGAGGAAGGGAATTGTGTGGACTGGGGAGGAGCCCTAATAAATCCTTGATGGTTGCAAGTGGGGATGAAGTTGTGGTGGTGGATGCACATAATGCTGTGGCTGCGGATGATACTACGACTGCTGATGGTGTTGCGGCTGTGGATCGTGTTGTGGTTGTCGTTGGGGCTGAGGATATGGTTGATGTTTGGTTGGAGCAGTGCTGGATGAGAGCATGTACAAATCCACAGTCTCATTTGGTGTCAGTGGTGGTGACACTAAGGGAAAGGAAGTCGTCATTATGGTATCGGAAAATAACCCAGGGCCCACATTCAACAATGGGGTGGATGGTATGTTGTTAACCATGATGTTGACCATAGGGACAACATTGGCGGGTGTAGTTAGCCCTTGTGGATCAATGGTGTTGATCGTAGGGATAACATTGGCTGATGCAGTTAGCACTTGTAGATCGTGATAAGTCAATTGGTCAATTGTCATGATTTTCCCTTCATTAGGGAACATCATGAGACAAAAAATAGTTGATGCTATGGCTCTCATGGCATACATATAACTTCTTCCGAGGAGAAGGTTATAGTCCAACTGAGCATTGACAACCTCTATGTCAATCAATACTGTTATCCCGACTATTGTGATGGGAACGTGTGGGAGGATACCTTGGGCTTTAGTGGGGTGGCCATCATAAGCCCGCAGAGTAGTAGAGGATGGTTGCAGAATTGGGGATCCAAGCTTCTGCCATACTAAGGTAGACATAATGCACGTGGATGCTCCCTGGTCCACTATGCACCGGTGCACGACTAGATTCTGAATGGATACTAGGATTTGGAAGGTAATGGTTGATGGAATCCATGGTTCTCCATTCTCTATGTCGAGTGTGATCAACTTGGAGTTAGAGGGGTCTACAGCACCAAGGGCGGCTAGTAAGAATTTCCGCTATGTTGGGTAAGTTTTGAGTACCTTAAGAGCGGACATGACCGTAGGTGTTTGGGCCAAATCATCCACGATGTTGTAGCTTATGGCAGCTCTAGCCGTGATGTTGGAAATCCACCGTATGGGAGGGCGCAGAGGAAAAGCAAGTAAATGAAGAGGTGCATTGGTTGTTGGACGTAGATGTCATTGATGTGTTAGTCGGTTCAGTTTTAGTTCCGTACTGATTTCGTCTGGTCTGTAAATTGACCTCTTCAGTTGTCATAGCTAGCAGGTGGTGAAAACCTATTTCTACTATCAGAGGTGCCCCCGGGGCGTTGGGATTGGGTTGGGGAGTGGGTGTAGTTGCTACCAGTCCTTGGAATGGAAATGGATTTTGGAGGACCATGGGTGGAAGCCCTGGTGGTGTCGGGTTGGGTTGAGCTGGGGTTGCCATATTGGTAGCATGTTGAACGTCGTTGTGAATGGCCTGCTTAGTGCGGCCCATGAAGGGGTATTCATGTGTATAGTGCCTATAGATGTCACACAACTTGCATGGCCAATTTGTGCGCAATGGAGCGTTGCATCTAGGTGCATTTGGTTACTGATTATTTTGGGCTGGCCGGTTTTCTTCGGCATTATTAGGAGGGTTGGGTTGTTGACCGCCTCCCTGTTGTTGATTGTTTCCTTGGTTCTGGGATCGGTTATTTATGGTTTTCCCTTGTTGGTTATTGGGGGCTAGCTAGTTGGGACGATTTTGCTGTGTAAACACCTGTCCTAAAGGTGCTAGCAGAGTGGAGGCAGGGGCTTGAGCGGCTTGCATGGGTGGTGCATAGTAGACTTAGGGGGGTGGAGGTGCCACAAATATGGGAATTTGTCCCGCATATTGTTGTGTCAACCAAGCTAATGCCTGGGCCTACTGCTGCAGCGTAGGTTGTGCATAAGAAGTTGTAGCTCTAGACTGGGACATCATTCTTACATAGTGCAAAGTTTGGTTTGGATAGGCAACAATGGGGGTGTTGCTTGGATGTGGTGGCTTCGCAGGGGGTGTCTGATGGTGTTGAGGTTGGTGGGATACAGAACCTATGATGCCATCTGCAGCATGGGATTTCCCTGGTGCATCGCAGTAGGAGGTGCCTACATGGGGAGTGTCTGGAATGACAGTGTAAAGGTATCCAGATTGTGTGTAAATGATGTCAAACTGACGAGACTTCAAGATGGCCTCTTCCTTTGTTTAGGGATGTTCGGAGGCGACGTCCTTGGCTATAGGTGGCAGCAAGGTTTTCAGGAACCAGTCTAGGAAGATCCTATCATCAAGCTTGATCTTGCACATGCTGCAAAGTCACCTCCACTTATGGAGGTGATCAGTGATGTGGGTCGCAGTGTTTTGGCAGCAAGATAGCAATATTTCCACTCCTTCATCATATCTGATGGGGAGTTGGAAATATTTCAGGAACATAAATGCCAAGGAGTTGAAATCTAGATACTTGGCTTGTGGTAGCTCAATGTACCACTTAGCTGCAACACCTGTGAGGGTGCGTTGGAATAGTCTGAGTCTAATCGAATCATCTACGATGCTATTTGATGAGAACCATAGGTGAAACGTCATGATATGGTTTGGGGGCACTCCCTTGCCTTCCCTTCAACCTTGGGAATGTCTGAGGGGATTTTGGTTGGCATGGGATGCCAAAAGGTTTGATGGCAGATAGGGTCATTTGTTAACCGAGCTAAGTCAAGAAGGTTGAGGCATGCCATGAAAGGAATTTTTGACCCAAGTTTGATGTGTGATGGAGAAGCGATGGTGGTAGGGTTTGCAGGAACATGATGTACCTGCGTGATTGGGGGTACTTGTGGCACTGTTATGGATAGGCCACTGCCCCCGTGTATGGTAAGAGGCATAGTATGAGTGGAAGGGACACTACCCACATGTATGATAGGAGGCACATTATAGGTGGAAGGGCCACTACCCCCAGGCATGCCAAGTGGGATAGTGTGACTGGAAGGGACACTGCCCCCACGCATGACAGGTGGGCCAGTTTGACTGGTCAGTATGGGTGGCAGTAGCTACCTTATGATAGTTTGCATGATAGTTCTAGGGCCACCAGCAGGGGTGTTGGTGGTGGTGTGGGGTATGGACGTGGGTCCACTACCAATCACCAAGCCGAAAAATGGATCCGGGTTTGCACTAGCCATGGGGATAGTTGGTGCAGTATGTAGATATGGCTCAGATTCATATGATTTTGAGTTTGAATCAGAGGCTATGTGGCCTTTTGGTGGTGTAGAGGGTCATCGAGAGTGGTCTTGATGGTGTTGGTTCAAGGACCTGAACTGTGGTGGATCGCCTCTTAGGCGTGAGGAAGAGCATGGGGGATCAATTATGTCTAGTTGGTATGTCAAGTGGTGAAATATGGTAGTGAAATTTTGAACCTTAGTTTTAGTGGCTTCCTATTGGCTTTCAAGTGGTCACTCGGCTACCAAGACTACCAGGAGACAACACTTGGATTTTTCCTCACGGGAGTGCTTGTTAATCGGTGGGGGTCATTGCCCGTTTCGCTTGGGAATTCCTCTCAACGACCAACTACTTTGGGGTTCCTATGGTACTCCTCACAATGAGTTTTTGGGCTGAGCTCAATTACTTCCCATGGTTAAGGCAACCAGGGACTTATGTCCTCAAATACTGCAAGTGTTTGAATTAGTGTAAATTATAAATTTTAATGGCTAGCTCAACGTCATGAACTGAGTTTGGTTGTTTTATTTGGTATGGTTTTTGTGCATGTCCATTGTATTTATTTTATAATTGGTGGCTTCTTATATGGTTTATGAATATTCTGTAGAGATTGTTTGGTTTATTACAACACTTGTAACATGGATAAGTTGTTTATGAAAGCAGTAATTTGTGAACATAAATTTAAACACATGCCATACCTGAATATGAACTATGGTAGCCTAAATAGGTGACTGCCTTACACCTGTATTTCTCTTCAACCAGGAAAGAGTGATGGTCTCTCAACACAATGGGACTAAGCCCATCGGTAGATCCTCAGGTAACTCTTCGAGTGCAAGGTCGATAAATAGGGAGGAAGCGAACACCATGAAACCCCAAACGGTCTCCACCCCCTTTACCTTCCAAGTCACCCATTTTTAGTGGTCTCAAAAAATCATAGATGAAGTGCCTATTACTATATGAGCTTCACCCTTCATCTTATCTGAGAATACCTTGAAGGGTGATGACTGGGTAGAGGAGGAAGGGTTAGGCAAGGTGTTAATTTCCAATTAATAACTGAAATTTAACCTACAATAATTTTATGCAAGCCTTAAGAAGATTCATTAAACCATTAACCAGTTAAATTTAACAGTGATTTACACAAATTGACATGAAATAAACACAAATGGCTAGACAGGGGCGGCTGAGGCACACTGATAGTCTAGATAACTTAAAAGACTGAATCTGAGAGATAGATTGCCTGTTTTGGGGCCAATTTTTCAAGGGGATCTCCAAATTTTCCAAAATACAGGCAAGGGGGTTGCTCAGAAACATAAAACATGAGCGATCTGGCTCCTGAGAGGGAATTCATACCTTTCAAGAAAAACTGAGTGACCAGGTCGCCTATTTCATCCCGATAAGTGCGACCTCGCCCGAAAAGAGGAAATTTTTTTAACCTAAGCAGGAGACAGCCGACAGTAACTTGTACTATGGCCGAATGGGATCGTTTTGGCCTTCAGGAGGCTCGACTGTAATTGTAAATGAAAAAAACTGAGATCTACACTAGATTTAAGAGAAAATTAAACTAGGTTAAGAAAACAAAAAATGAAAAAATTGAAAAACTTGAAAAAACAACCCATGGATCCTGTGGGATCAACTTGGTATGGCCTCCAAATCTGTAGTAGGGATTTCACCCTAGCAACAGGTAGAAACAACTCCCTTCCATATATAGGATGGAAGGGTAGGGTTCCTATTGGTTGGAAGAGAACCTGCAAAAACAAGATTAGGGCCAAACTATGAAACCCTCCATGAAAGGATTAGAAAGCAATAATAGCTACAATAAATCAATGGAAACCTGTAGAAAAACATTAGACAACAAACCTGCAAGAAAAATATGTTAGAAAACTAGAATTAAAATGACTAAAAACAAACATTATACCTTCTATGTAGGTGGAAATGGGCCACCATGCCCTAGCTTTGGAAGCACCTCTCTGTCTTTGGGATGGAAGCTTGGCTCATGGAGAAATGCAGGAGAGGGAGGGTGAACAACTTGAGAGGAAAAGGGTCTCAAGGCACTCACATGGGCAACATAACGATAGGGAGAGAAGGATTTTTTTGAAAGTGACCCCCACCCCTCTATTTATAGATTTTTTCTAGAGTTTTAGGGTTTTAAGCCCCTGGTTAGGGCTTTAGCACCTTTTTTGGGATTTAAGCCCCTTTCTCCCAATTCTTAGCTCGTTTGGGGGTGTTAAGCTCCTTTGAGGGGTTTTAGCCCCTTTTTGGAGGTTTTAGCCCCTATGAGAGCTATTTTGGCTCTTTTGAGGGGTTTATAAGCCCTTTTTCATATTTTTGAGCCTTTCTGAGGGTGTGGGGGTCAAATGAGGGTCATGCATGGATGTATTTAGGTGGTGTAGGTCATGTAGAGCTCATTGGGGGATTTTTTGGGTTAATAGGCTCTACCTGAAAAAGTACTATGCCTAGTGCTTATGCTTTTTCTTATACTATAGTTGTATAAATTTGTAAATAATTATTACTTGATTAGTGTTTCTTATGTAGATATGGTTTTGTTTCATATTTATATGGAATGATTCATAGGATTTGTTGATGGTCCAATTCATCACACTTGTGATCTAGATTCAACCGGTTGGGTCATTTATGCACCCACATGACAACTAGTTTCCTCGAGAGGCACTTGTTTAAGTTCTGCAACTAACAATGTGGTCGAATACAATGCTTTTATTGAGCTATTGAGGGATGTTATTGCACATGGTATCACATGTCTGGAGGTTAGAATTGAATCCCAGTTACTAGTCTCTCAACTTAATGGAATTTATCAGGTGAGATATCCTTCTCTATTACATCATTTTTTACGAATAAGGTTACTTGAAAGACATTTTGAACATATTGCATAAAATCACATTCCAAGGAACCAAAAAAAAAACTAACACATGTACTAATTACATATTAGATTGGAATTTGTCACATACATTATAAAAAACACATATAAATGATACATAGAAAATCATGTAATAAATTGTTATATATATAAGTAAAATATGTCCATATACATCAATTATTGTCTGAAGATCCAGTCATAAGTATATCAAAATAAAAAATAGGATCAAAATCCCTCTTGATGCTAGAAACTACAGAGACTCTGCAGCTTCGGCTGCCTCCACCGTAGCCTCTCAGTAACATAAAACAACCCTTCATACCCTCCACAAGAGGCTTAGCCAGGAAGGAGGTACCCCCACTACATGCTCTTGCATAGCAATGGGGATCCTCTCCATCCTGAGTGTAGGAAAATCATGGGTAATCCTAGCTAGATTTCCCTCCACAACTCGAAGCATGGCTTCTTCATCTTCTCCATCCTGTTAGTTTTTCAACATTAAGCTAGCATTATTAGGATCTTTAACTGAGAGAATAACAAGTACAACAATCAAACAAAAGAGACAATGAACACAGTGTTTTTCCTTGGGAAAATCATAAAGGAGAAAACCCTGCAACTTCCTCAGAGATAGAATCAACACCAAAACAGTAAAAGCCCCAAAACAGTAAGTGATCTCCCAACAGCAGTAATCTTCTTCTTGACTAGCCCTAGTGTCTTATCCTTCGTCAACTATGCGCTGCACTTGAGTGTGTGTGAGTTGTGTGATAAATAGAGACTCCAGTTCTCTATTTATACTAATCCTGACATGACTAAAACCCTACCAGGGCTGACCTCTACTAGGAGAGTCTAATAACCCTAATGCCCCGAAATTGCGGGGACTTTAACCCTTAGACAATCGAAGGGTTGCTCACTATGACTTGACATGACTTGTTTACATTATTGATCCTCCCAATTGGAACATCAGGGCATGACAATATGACTCAATTATATTAGAGATATATCCCGTAATAAACATCGGGTTACAGTACATAAGATACATAGATGAATACATTCTGAAGTTACAAATACATCAACACTCCCTCTTAACTAGGAAGGTATTCTTTCGACACAATTTTCAGCACTGGTCTTCTTCTCTGTATCAACTAGATCATCGCATCATTTGCATCTCAGGTCTTCTTGAGTCTTCAAGTCATATTTTTCTTCAAGTCATCAGATTTGAATCATCTCTCGATCTGGACCATCATGGGACATCATCATTGGATCTGGATCATCACTCGATCTAGATCATCTTGAGGCATCATCACTGAATCTGGATCATCACTGGATATGGATCATCATGATGCATCATCACTAGATCTAGATCGTCACTCGATCTGGATCATCATTGGATGTTATCACTGGATCTCGATCATCAATCGATCTGGATCATCACTGCTGGATCATCATCACTGGATCTCGATCATCACTCGATATGTATCATCGCTAGATATCATCACTGGATCTCGATCATCACTCGATATAGATCATCTCTGGTGCTATCTCATGATTCTTCTCATCATAGGAAGTTCTACAGAGATAGCCCTTTTTCATGCTGGTTGTAGGCATAGCCTCCATGTAGGTCTTCTTCAGCACTTATATTTTACCTACTCGTCAGAAGGGCCAAGCACTCACATTCACTAGCATGATAGGACACAACTACTATCATCTGTGAAAGGGCTTCAGCACTTACATCTGACCTACTCGTCAGAAGGGCCAAGCACTCACATTCACTAGCATGATAGGACACAACTACTATCATCTGTGAAAGGGCTTCAGCACTTACATCTGACCTACTCGTCAGAAGGGCACAGTACTCACATCCATTAAGGCTGGAACACATCCTTCTCACAATGATGGAAGAGTTCTGCACTTCCATCTAGGTTGGAACCACATCCTCCTCACAATGATGAAAGAACTCTGTTCTTTCAGCCAAGGCGGAACCACATCCTTCTCATAATGATGGAAGATTTCCTCACTTTTATCCAGGCTGGAACCACATCCTGCTCACAATAATGGAAGAAATTTGTTCTTCCACCCAGGTCGGAACCACATCCTGCTCACAATGATTAAATAACTATGTTCTTTCACCCAGGCTGGAACCACATCCTGCTCACAATGATGGAATATTTCCTCACTTTCATCCAGGCAGGAACACATCCTTCTCACAATGATGAAAGGGCTTTCACTCACATCTGATCTTGTAGGAACCAATCCTACAGTCATATCAGAATGGCCCCCGGTCCTCCTCGACTAAGCTACCTGGTAACTGACCAGGTGCCTCCATTATCCTAGAGAATGGCAGTTTCCCTTACATCTGACCTGCTCGTCGGAATGGCCAACACTCACATATGACATCGAAGGAACTTAATCCTTTAGCCATGATATAATGGTTCATCCCTTACATCTGATCAAGTGGGAACACATCCCTCTATCACATCAGAATGGCTACTCAGTCCTAGACTGAGTGTTCCTGGTACCTCACCATGTAGCTCCATTCAAGGAATGGCAATTTCCCTTACATCTGTCCTACTCGACAAAATGGCCAGCACTCATATCTAACATGGAAAGAAGCAATCCTCTCACTATGACAGAATGGCTCAACCCTTATATCTGACCTACTCATCAGAATGGCTACTCATCTCAGCACTTATATATGACATGGAAGGAACCAATCCTCTCACCATGACAGAATGGCTCAGCCCTTACATCTGACCATGGAAGGAACAAATACTCTCACCATGTCAGAATGGATATGGGACTCATCACTTTCCCTTGGAGGAAATCTCAATTTGAAGAACACCAAGATTCTCCCTAAAGTACTCAAACTTCACCCTAGACAATGGCTTCATCAATACATCAGCTATATGTTCCTTCGTCGCAACATACTAGAGCTTCACTGCTCCCCTTTGCACCATATCCCTAATATAGTGGTACTTGATCTCGATATGATTCGACTTGTCATGGAACACTGGATTCTCTGACAACTTTACGCAACTCTGGTTGTCACAATCTATACAAGTAGCATCCAACTGGAGATCAAATAAATCAGACAATAGCTTCTATAGCCATACTGCCTCACAACTAGCTGAAAAAGATACAACATACTCTGCTTCAGCTTTACTCAGTGCCACACAGGATTGCTTCCTGCTAAACCAAGAGGTCACTTCTGACCCCATACTAAAGCAACACCCTGAAGTGCTCTTCCTATCGATGGCACTGCCTGCCCAATCTAAATCAACATAACCCTCCAAGTTAATCTTTTGATTTGCATTGTACTTGAGCCCATAGTCAACTGTACCCTTCAGGTACCTCAGAATATGCTTTGTAGTAGTCAAGTGAACATGTCTAGGATCTGTCAGAAACTGGCTCAAGGTGTTCATAGCAAAGAAAATATCTGGTCTTGTGTTTGTTAGGTACATCAATGACCCAATCATCTGACGATTCATCGTAGAATCAACCGACTCTGATGAAGCATCACTCAGTAGCTTCAGGTTTGATGCCATCGGTGTGGCTATAGCCTTGCAGTCCATCATCCTAAACCTCTTCAGGATTTCTACTGCATACTTCCCTTGTCCAAGGAAGATTCCATCTGTACTCTTCCACACCTCCATACCTAGAAAGTAATGCATCATACCCCAAGTCCTTCATCTCGAACTCGGAAACAAGCTTTCTTTTTGTATCAGCAATCAACCCATCCATACCTGTCACAAACAAATCATCTACATATAGTAGAAAAATCACTGGGTTGCCATCTTCAACCTTGTAGTAAAGGTTGGAATCTGCTTTACTCTTGGTAAAGCCCAAACTGGATAGAAAGCTGTCAATTCTGCCATACCAGGTCCTGGGTGCCTATTTCAAACCGTACAGGGCTTTCTTCAATCTGCACACATGAGACTTCCTGTCATGTGTCTCAAAACCGAGTGGTTGTTCTACATACACTTCCTCTTCCACTACACCATTCAAGAAAGCAGTCTTGACATCCATCTGGTGTATCTTCCATTTCATCATTGTAGCTAGAGCAAATACTGATCTGATGGAAGTGTATCTGGATACAGGTGCAAAGGTTTCTTCATAGTCTATTCCTTCTTTCTGAGAGAAACCCTGAGCTACAAATCTTGCCTTATATTTTTCAATGCTACCATCTGCAGCATGCTTGATCTTGTAGATCCATTTGGAAGTTACAATTGACTTCCCATCTGGTTTTGGGACAACATCCCAGACATCATTCTTCATGATCGATTGGTACTCTTCGACCATAACATCCTTCCATTCTTTTCATTCTGCCACTTCTTCATAACTAGAAGGTTCTTTATTAATGAAATCACATAGTAAGGCTACATACCCAGAGCAGGATCTGGTCCTCTTTCTTTCTCTGTGATTCTCTTCTGGAGCCACATATGTTTTCGCACCTTGGATAAGTTCTCATACCCAAGCAGGTTTCCTCTTATGAGGATTATTCTCCAAAGGTGGATCTACAGGTCTTTGTGGTTCTTCAAATTCTTGATCTTCTTCTTGAGCTTCTTAATTCATGGTTGTATCATGAATTGTGGGTGCTTCTGCTTCTGCTTCTTCAGTTTCTTCAGCAGGTCTCTTTCTGGATTTGTTGTAAGACGTGTCTTCATCAAATGTCACATCCCTGCTGATATCAATCTTCTTGTATCCTGGGAAATATATTCTGTAATCCTTTGAGCTTTCAGAGTATCCCACAAATACACCTTTCTTTCTTGAAGGATCTAATTTTGTTCTCTTCTCTTTTGGAATGTGAATGTATATAGGGTAGCCGAATATTCTAAGATGGATGACTTCCGGTTTCTTGCTGGAGAATACCTCTTCAGGAGTCTTGTTCTTGAGTACTCTATGTGGAGTACGATTCTGTACATACACCGCTATTCTTGCAGCTTCTGCCCAAAGATGCATAGAAATATCTTGATCATGAAGCATAGCTCTTGCAGCTTCCATGATAGTTCTATTCTTCCATTCCGCAATCCCATTCTGTTGTGGATTATAAGGAGTGGACAACTCCCTCTTAATCCTTGATTCTTTGCATAGCTATTTGAATTCATTTGAAGTTAATTCTCCACCATTATCTGATCAAAAAGTCTTAATATTCTTTTCAGTATGGTTCTCGATCAAGGCTTTGAATTCCTTGAACTTACTGAATACTTTGTCTTTGTTCTTCATGAATTAAACCCATGTCTTTCTAGAAAAATCATCAATAAAAGAAACATAGTATGCATACCCGCTTAGTGAGTTTGATGACATAGGACCGCATACATCGGAGTGGATGATTTCTAGTATGTCTTTGGCTTTGCTTTCACTGCTGGGAAATGTCTTCTTTGTATTCTTTCCTTTCGCACATCCTTTGCAGACACCATCATGTTTTGCTTGGAATTCTGGAAGACCTTCAACAACTTTGCTTGCAATAGGTAGTGCTCTGTAATGCACATGTGCATGTCTTCTATGCCAAATCTCATTTGGCTCTACTGTGTCATGGACCAAGGCTTGTTCTGGATGGCCCTTCAATTTGTACAATCCTCCTTCTTGTTCTCCAATTACTACCGTATCATCGATAGTCTTTCCTTTAGGCCACATAATGACTTGACCATCTATGAATGCAACCCTCATTCCTTTTGCATCCAATGCTGATA
The DNA here is from genome assembly GCA_001517045.1 of Pseudotsuga menziesii. Lineage (NCBI taxonomy): Eukaryota > Viridiplantae > Streptophyta > Pinopsida > Pinales > Pinaceae > Pseudotsuga > Pseudotsuga menziesii. The sequence continues at coordinate 3,920 of LPNX010024558.1, read as the reverse complement.
TGGAGAGAAGGTTCTTCTTGAGTCCTGGCACAAACAATACTTCTTTCATTGTTAGAGACTTAACATAGTCTATTTTATATGAATATTCCCCACTACCTTTTATTGGATATTGGTAGTCATCTCCTAGTTTCACCTTGTGAGGTGATTCATGTTCTGACAGTCTTACAAAGGATTCCTTGAATCTAGTCATATGTTTGGAAGCCCCACTGTCTATAAGCCAATCATCACTACCATGAGTAATGTTACCTGTGAGAGCAGAGATTAGAACATATTCATCCTCACTTGAAGAATATTCACTTTCATATATGGATCTCTTCTTGGATGGTTCATCATCCTTTGCAGCATGAGCATGATGTCTTCTTTTGTTCCCCTTCTTCTTATGAGAGTGGTTCTTGCTCTTAGGACAGTTTTTTGCAAAGTTCCCTATCTCATCACATGTATAACATATTATTCTAGATAGATCCTTTCTATTGTTATCTCTATGATGAGGATTCTTACCTTTGAAGTGATGATGTCTTCTTCTTCCTCTCTTGGAGGGAACTGTGAGAGCTTTATCTTCACTTCCCATCTTCTCTTCTCGAGCTGCTATCCAAGATTCTTCTTGAGAGCACTCTTCCCATAGTCTTCTGAACTTGACTAGCTTCTTTCTAGCACAGATTCCTTGGATGAAAGAATCCCATGACCTAGGAAGGCCATTCAAGGTAGTCATAACAATCTCTGCATTTTCTACTTCTTCATCAACAAATTCTAATTGTTCCTTGATCTGAGAAACCCTTGTGAAGTAAGATAGGATAGTTTCTGTATTTTGAATCTTCACATTCTTCAGTTGATTTCTCAGAGTCATCTTTCGGTTTATGTTCTTTCCTTCAAACAACTTGGTTAGGGCATCAAACATAGCTTTAGGTGTCTTAAGAGAGGACACTTGTGGGATAAGGTGATCCTTGATAGAATCAACAATGATTCTCTTTTCCATAAACATTATTTTCTTATGTAAGGCCTTTTCCTCATCTCCCTCTGGAACTGGAACCTCCTCATGAATGTAGGAGTCTAATTCATTCTCTTCCAGGACCAGGGAAATCCTATACTTCCAGGCTCAGAAGTTATCAGCTCCCTCAATCTTTTCATCAAGCTTGGTATAATGAGACATCTTAACTGAGAACCTCAAATGGAAATACAAAAGATTTTAGATCTTATCAGGTTCAAGATGTCAGATCTGAAACTTGAGCTGAAATCCTGTAGAGTTGGTTCAGGAACAAATTAGGGTTTTGCTTTTTTGGATTTCTGTCCACCCAAATTCCTTGAAATTTGTCCCTAACTTCGATTTTGGGGAGGAAATCAATCCAGGCCTAGGGTCACTAAAAAAATTTTCTTTTGTAAAAATCCCTAATTTTCGGCAGCAATGTTGGGTACAAAACTGAAAAACCTCAGAATTGGATTTTGCTTCGACAAAAAGATGCGCCCTAAGGAGGAGATTTATTCCACCATACTTTTGCTGAAAATATGTGGAGGAAGATCCACAAAGTAGGAATCCCTAGTTCCCACAGCTGCATAGTGTCTTCTTCTCAGGTTAGCTCTGATACCATGTTAGTTTTTCAACATTAAGCTAGCATTATTAGGATCTTTAACTGAGAGAATAAAAAGTACAACAATCAAACACAAGTGACAATAAACACATTGTTTTTACTTGGGGAAACCATAGAGGATAAAACCACGCAACTTCCTCAGAGATAGAATCAGCACCAAAACAGTAAAATCCCCAAAATAGTAAGTGATCTCCCAACAACAGTAATCTTCTTCTTGACTAGCCCCAGTGTCTTCTCCTTCCTCAACTATGCGCTACACTTGAGTGTGTGTGATTTGTGTGATAAATAGAGACTCTAGTTCTCTATTTATACTAATCCCTACATGACTAAAACCCTACCAAGGTCGACCTCTACTAGGAGAGTCTAATAACCCTAGTGCCCTGAAACTGCGGGGACTTTAACCCTTAGACAATCAGAGGTTTGCTCACTATGACTTGAGATGACTTGTTTAGATTATTGATCCTCCTGATCAGAACATCGGGGCATGACAATATGACTCAATTATATTATAGATACATCCTGGAATAAACATCGGGTTACAATACATAAGATACATAGATGAATACATTCTGAAGTTACAAATACATCAACACATCCATTGGTTTTCTGTAGTTCCTAGGGTGGCCATCTAGCCAAAGAGGCCCAATATCTGAATCATATAGTATGACTTAGACTCGTAATGTACAGAGGTATATACACTTATAAACAAAAAATTTCTTAAAAAATTAAAAAAATGAAAATCAAAACTCACCCATCTCTCTTCATGCACCTCGTAGAGGAAGAGTCAGCTCTAGATCACCAAGGAAATAAAGAATTTCATAGGGGAACTACTTGAAGCTAGGAACTTTCCTACCCCACCATGCATAGAAAGCATCATCAAATTGGCCCCATATTTCACCACCACTTTGATGAAGGAACACACCCCCCCACCATGGGAGTCTAGGCTCACTTCAGGAGCTGGTGGAAGTCTCTTCTTGGGGCTCAAAATGGGAACCCTCTCAAAGAATAAATATGTTAGTATGCTAGCATACCCAAAAAAAATCTTCTTCCCCAACTTGCAATCTGATAACTGCTTCTTCATGTTCATGACTATCTCGGTGCACTAGTAAAAACACACACTCTAGATACACTCCACTGCTAGATGCATGTGGTTATGTGTGGCTAAGTGTAAATAATTTGTACCCGCCACCAGGGTGATAGTGCTCACAATAAATTTTAGTGGTAAACTGGATATCTGGAAAATATGCAATTGTGTTCCTCACTTTTGTGTACCTGGAAGGTAATATGTGTTCACGTAGTTCTAAACAGTGAGTGGGTCACCCCCATGTCCACTACCACTCAATATTAATGGTTCCCCCTTATGAGATAAGATAGTGATAAAATAGATGTCTTTGGCATTTATTTCAAGTGTTTCACCCTGGAGATTGAACACATCCTTCTCAGGATCCCATAGTTGTACCAAATACTCCAACAATGGAACTTGAGCATGCATGTTTGTGGTGCACAATAATTTTATAAAGTCACATCTTCAGAGGGAATTTAATGTTCATGGATCCCCTAGTTCTTCCCTATCCATATCCCCATGCCTCTTTTCCTCCATTTCAATACCATTGTGCCTGAAAAACATAAGTCTTTGGCCACTATAGAGGTAAAACATACCATCTGCTCAAAACACGACCGTATAGGTATAATAGTGCATTCCATTCAAGATTTGCATGTTGCATACCCATGAATACTTCTTGAATTCATGATTTTTCAAATGGATACCCACGGTTCCCGTGTGGTTCCCTTATAACCTCGCCAAAATGCCCAAATTTGCACAAAAAATTGAAATTAATGGCATGAATTGAAAGGTAAGGATGAGATTGTATGTTAAGATTTCATATGCTAAACTAGATATCATTAGTATTCAATTCAATTTCACAACAGTAGCATATGAAAAATCATTGAAAGAGACACAATCAAAAGGTAGACATAATATTTATCCTGGGAAACCCTCAAGGGGAAGAAAACCCAACAAAACTTCCTCTGTATAAGATGTATAATATAAAACCCCAAAAAAGGTATTCTCCTCCTTGTTGATCTCTCTCTCTCTCTCTCTGTCTGTCTGTCTGTCTCTCTCTCCTATATGCTACTCGAGTGAGTGAGTCTGTGTCCAAATAAGAATCACAACTCTCCTATTTATACACATTGAGCCAACTGACTTTTACCCTAAACAAGTCAGCCCCACTAAACTGTTTGGGCTGACTTCACCTAGGAAGACTCAAAACAATATTCTTTATTATTCATTAGGGTACTAATGGCCCGACTTACAATGGAGGATTTACCTCATGACTC
>LPNX010024520.1:29580-42502 GCA_001517045.1 Pseudotsuga menziesii | reverse complement strand
CATCCTCCTCAGACTCTGTATCCTCCTCAGTCACCCTCCTCCTCCTCCTCTTCCATAGGCACATCACCCTGTGTCATTGCACTGACATACTTAGTTGTGACATCAATCCTCCTCATAAGGGGGATAAAATCTAGGGGATCCCTGTAACACGCGGTAATCAAGTCGTCATTGAGGTACTACCACCCATCGTCAGTGACCCCCTCTATTAAGCACTCAACATTGAGTCACAGTGAGTGTAATGCACTCCAATGTTTCCTATGGGACCCTCACTAGTGTCACTACCAAATGGTATATTGACCAACCTCGTGGAACACATCCTAATTTTTTGTCATCCTCATCTACTTTCCTATATTTCTTTTAGTTACTCGTTAGATATGATGATAGAGTAGAAATCCTTCTCTCTTTTTAATAGAATTCTGGCACCCACATCAAACATCACATGCATGAGTGGCGTAGACGCAGAAGTTTGTGCAAGATCAAACTTGATGACCAAATTTTTTTGGACTAGTTCCTCAAGTCCCTAATCCCCTCCATTTCTAAAGATGTGTCTTCTAAATGACCTCAAATTGAGGAAGAGGTTATCCCAAAAGCTTAGTAGTTTGACCTAATCTACGTGGAATTTGGGTATTTATATACCATCGTCCTCGATGCTCCTCGCGGAGACTCCTCTCGAAAATATATTCCAAGGGAATACCAAAATTTGGATGTTGTTAATGGAAACATTGAATTGATACCTAACCCATATGTACCCTACTCTCCCCCAATGGATGGTTATATATACAAACCTGTTCAAAATATAGTGCATCCTAATCAGGGCTTGGTTTCCACTTCGAGCTATGGTCCAGGTTTATCGCGTGCCTTGTCATAAGTAGGAATGAGTACCTCATAATTAGATCCTACCTCATCCCCCATGTTCATGGGCCCATACTATCATTTTTCCATCCCATCACCAATCGCTCCAATGTAGGCACACCTCATTCTTCCCCCATTTCTGCAAGGGCAAGTATACACTCAACAAAACATGCCCCCTCAAGTTGCACCCAATATGCAACAAGCACAGCCCTGGAAAAATAATTAGGGAAAGAACCAGGGAAATAACCAATGAAAAGGAGGTGGAAAACAACCTACAAACCCACCAGACAACATTGGTGTGAATCCCACATACCAAGACCCCAACAAGCTGCCTAAACAAGCCAAAAGCACTCAACTATGAACAAACCATTCGCTCACTTTTTGCGATGTGTATGGGAATTATACCCATCACTGTCCCCACTTGGATAAGGAACGTTGACTAGGGAATGAGGAAAATCAACATGAAGCAAAAACGAACCCACCAAGGAATGGTATCCCACTGATGCCTCAAACCAACCAAACTCAACTTGCTGCTTTGCAAAACTCTTTCCCTACAGGATTTGTAACAATATAGCCAATGGTGCCTTACCCAACCCAATCAACTTCATTCAGTCAACCACCTAACCATGCAGTTTAACACCTTCTTAAGATATACTTTAATGTCAACCTCCAAACCCAACGTAACCAATATGGACCAACAACCAAAACTCCAAATACTAATAAAGGGATAGAATTCCAATCACATGGATGACACCTTGCACCTACCTAGGCCTCCTACTGATGGGATTCCAAAAGTACCTAAATTTCCTCTACACCGCATTACGAATAATCCCAAAGCTCGCATTGCTACCAATTATAGTGTTGTGGAGGACTTAGTGAAATTCCCTCCTGCCATGTCAACCCTGTAAGTCCTTAGAAATTACCCTATGCAATGCAAATATTTACTCTCTGCTTTAGGTACAATCAATCCCTCTGACTCCCATCTGATTAAATTTGATTTGGATCAAGCATAACCACATATCCCTTCCTATATAGCCTTCAAAATCCCAGTTACCATTTGTAACTTGGGAATTCATTGGTGAATTGTTGATGAGGGTGCTTCCACTCATGTCATGTCAACTCATGTTTTGTAGAAGGTTGGATCCCCTAAACTATAGCCATCACTCATGACTTTACACACTTATGATGTTCGTACAACTCAACTTGATGGCCTTCTCCCGAATGTTCCTATAGAGTTATATAGAAAATGGATGTTAATAGATATTGAAGTAGTGAACCCCCAGTTAGACTACAACCTCCTCTGTGGACATAGCTATATGTATGTAGTGAAAGCGGTTGCCTCATCCATATTCCAACTTATGATCTTCCCTCACGACTGGAATATTGTCAAGTTGGAGAAGTTGACATATTATGATCCCAAGGGGCCAGCCTGTCCAGAGAATGTCTTACCTATGATCGACAACACTATCAGTAGCTACTACATACCATATTTTTACCAGCATTTGGCTTGACATTTTTCAAAATTCCCCCATCATTGGAACCTTTCAGGATCCTCAACCTCCACCCTCAAAAACATAAATCTATGAATTATACAAGGTTTCTTCCAATAAATCCATGACCCAACCACAATCCCAACCAACCTCCTTTACCAGTCAATTTCCTTGGAACCAATGGGAAGCAATTCATATTCAACAAATCCCCTTTTTATCTCCACCATCTGGAATTGTGACCACACCAGTCATGGTGACTCTCAATCTTCTGTTTTTAACATTGGGCATCCCTTTTTGGTACCTTACCCCTCCCAACCCACTTCCCACACCATATGTCATTTTAACACCTATGCAATCCATTTTTAATGGCAATCACCCTCCTCCAAGAGTGTCAAAAGTAGCACCAACACCACCCCACCTCCTCCCAAAAATAAGGTTGGGGGAAACACAATGAGTGCAACCCCACTAACAAACCAAAACAAAATTGTGAACCCTTCCTCTTCTGCCTCAACTTGAGCCCCACCTCCTTTTTCTTTGTGGAATTTCATGTCATGCTATCCAGAATTGTCTGGAATTTCCTATCCTACGCACTCATATGAAAACTTTCAATGATGATCCCAATGAAAAGGTCCTAGTGATCCATTTAACTGACATCCCAAAGTCACACAATAACTCATTGCACACCAACAATCCTTGTGTAGTGTGTGGCCTCCATGACCATTACTCACATCAGTGCCAAGATTTTCCTGAGTATTGTTCAGTACTCATCAATCTGCGATGTCTCTCCACAGAGCCCCAAGTAATAATAGTTGAATAAGTTCACCCTCCAGCAACTTCTTCCAGCATGGAAAACACCATTTGTTTCAACTCGTACTCTAATGAACCTTGTGAACCCTCTCGTTATACCACTATGATAGCATCAAGTCCCCAAGAATTGACGAGTTTAAGTTTTTGAAGCAATGAAGAAATCCTAGAAGCACTCATCGAACTAGACTATCCTTGGGATGACAAGCACTATCACACATATTTAATTCCCGAAGAACCAACCCATCCACATATTCCTTCAAATAAATTATCTGTTGAGTCGAAATATTCCATTCCTCGCAGGAATGTCAATTGGTTCAAAAACCCAATTCCATTCCCCAACGATTTTGAGGAGGGCAGTATGGCTAACATCTCTGCCACTATTCAAGTGGATATCTTGATTAAATCTAATGTCATAGAAAATATCACATTAGGTGTAGATTGCACCCATGAATATATTATTACATGCAAAGCACTCTTCCAATAATTTCGAGATGTATTTTCATGGTCATACACTTAAATGCCTGCCCTATATCCTGTCATTGTTGAACATCACATTAATACACGGCTAGATGTGGTGCTAGTATGACAAAAATAGAGACCCATTCATCCCTCAAAGGTGTTAACATCACATTAATACACGGCTAGATGTGGTGCTAGTATGACAAAAATAGAGACCCATTCATCCCTCAAAGGTGTTAACCATTAAGGATGAAATTTAAAAGTTAATAAAAACAAGAATCATTTATTCGATTGTGTATGATACTTGGGTATCCAACCTAGTCCTCATGAACAAAAAAAAGGAACCATTCATGTTTGTACCGATTTTCATGATTTGAATTTGGCATGTCCAAAATACTATTTCTCCACCTCGTTCATCGATCATATTATTCATTCTTGTGCTTACCATGAGATCCTTTCCTTCATGAAGGGGTTCTTGGGGTATAACCAAATCCAGATCCGGAAAGAGGACCGGTACAAAATTTCCTTCACTACCTCATGGGGCACATTCTCCTATTGAGTCATGTCATTTGGCCTTAAGAACCTTGGCACCACCTTTTATTGTGTCATGACATATTATTTTCATGACTTGGTTCACATCATACTTGTTTACTTGGACGACCTTACTTCATGATCCAAGAAACATTCACATCATTTGGTAGAACTTCTCCAGGTGTTCCTTCATATTAATAAGTACAATATTTACTTGAACCCACTCAAATGTGTTTTCTTTGTACCTTCAGGATGACTATTGGGATTCATTATTCCCAAAAAGGGATAGTTATTGATCCCTCGAAGTTCAAGCTATAATTAACCCTCCCTCTCTGCGAAATTTGTGTTGATTGTACAACATAGGGAGTCATTATTTGGACTTGTTTTGTATCAAGTCGAGACTTGTGTTGTATTAATTCCTATTTATTTCCTCACATGATTGAGGTGGTGATTCTCATACTATAAAGTCTTATCGGGAACTTGGAATGTTCATTACAGTTGATACAATGAATCTCTCTTCTCTATTTCTCTATGTTCTCTCTTATCAGGAAATCTACTTATGTTGTAAAAGTCATTCTTTGCAATCCATCTATTATACTCAGAATAATTGTTGGTTTTTTTCATCCTCTCTATTAAGAGGATTTTCCATAGGATACATCTTGTCATAAGCAGATGAATGATTTGTGTGCGTGATTTGATTATGAGATTCATATGTTCATTGGTTCATTGATAAACATTTTAAAGTTCATAGATATTCATTATTTATCAAAATATTAACATGGTATCAAATCAAAGGGCATGAAGGAGCTTAGTTTTGTGTAGCAAACTAAATCTTGCGTATATCTTAAGGAGTTGAGGAAGTTCAAAAACCACGACATTGATCTTCATTCAATTGGAAGACCATATTGAAGGCACTTCCAACTTCAACACATGGAAGGAGAGAGTGTTGAATATTATTTATGAGCATGATTTGGATACCTAAGTATCATTTTTGGTAGAGGATCCTACCACCAATGTAGGGAGAGTCAACTTCAGTAAGAATAAAGAAAATTCCAAGTAGGTCATCTATGATTCAGTTAAGGAAAATCGCATTTCCATTATCACTCCATTGAAGACATTAAAGGAGTTTTTTGAAACAGTTACAAAATTGTATGAGAAGAAGGAACCGAGTCAAAGGAGGGATTTGAAAAACAAGCTGTAGAACCTAAAGATGGAGAAGGAAAAGACAATGGAAACATTCTTCACCAAGATCTCTCAAATAAGATATTAGCTTGTTAGCATTGAAGTAGTAATGGATGAAGATGACCTTATTCAAATTTACATTTATGGTCTCCCATCTGAATGGGATACATTCTTGGCTGTGATAAATGGCCGATAAGAGTAAGCCAAAATTTGAGAGGTCATGGCATGAATATCTCCAAGAGGAGGGGAAAACCTATAGCAAATCAGTATGCACCAAGGAGGAGTATCTTTCCCTCATGACAAGAATGAATAAAGGGAGAAATCCATTCACTCCAAAGAATTTCTTTCATGCAAAGAATAAGGAGTTCAAGACATATTTTAACAAATTAATGACCTGATGATACCACTATTAAATGAAGGGACATTATGCAAGAGAGTTCCATGCAAGGAAGAAGAATGAAGAAAGGTTGCATGCATCTACTGCAGTAGCAGAAGTTGAACCTTCTCAAAATAAATCACTGAGGACAAGATGATAAAAATGAGTATTTCCTTTATTAAATAAAATCATTCACTTTAGTGTGCATGGGATCCTTATTCTCTTTGTTGAGATTCAATACCTATTGCATGAGAGTAATTTTCTATTGTTTTAAGATGTAGTGAATTAACAAGGACTCCATTACTCTCCGCGAGGAACTAGAGATCAAGAGGGATCCCACAAAACAATAAAATATAAGTACTTTTATTTTGTCTATCATATGCTCTTAATAAATCAGATCTATATGCTTTTGAATGTGTTTCATTATAGTCATATAGAGATATGTATTGCTTGGATTAGGAATTGTGTTATGATATAACATGTTGAGAATATATCTTAATTGTTTGGAAAATAAACAAAACTCATGAAGTATACATTCATGATTGTTCATAAGATATGAACATAGGGATGCATGATAGTTTAATTATCATATGCTTTTATAAAATCAAGTTTGAAGTATTTTGAATGTATTCCATTACAATCTGTATTCCTAGGATTAGGAATGATGCTATTAAAAGCACATGTTACAATCCTTCTAGTTATTGGTAAATAGTAAAACTCATGTTATGTTTAAATTAGGAAGAATATGGAGCTGCATAAATATTCATGAGATATCAATGTAGTACTGATATAGGGCTGCAAAACATTACATGAAATATGAATGGAGTTATGTCGAAACCTAGATTTAATATGTGTACATAACTGTATGAACCATTACTAGTATATTGAAAGTATTAATGTGATTGCATTTATTGACTATGGAATGTTATTAATCATTTGAATAAATTTCCTTGTAAGGAAAAACCATATGCCCTAACCTACAACTAGAGAATGACATGTATTGAATGTGTATTAATTTTGATGGTTGATCCTGAAAGAGAGAAGATCGAGAGGTTCCTATGTTTCTTAGGAAGAAGTCATACTAGAAGCTCTAATACTATTCTGATAGATGTGAAGACTCCTGAAGATAATTAAATTCTCTTATTTGCATTCATGTGTCAAGAGAGATTCAGACATATATGAGCACGATTCTTCGTGATGGAGGACCCAGGTTATGATTCTCACATTTTGATAGTGAGAGGCAAAATCTAGAGTCGCAAGCTCCTGGTGAACCAATGAAACTGGTTGATGTACCTCCTATTAATATGAGACTTGCATGATGCTCATATTCATAAGTACAATGAGAAAAATATTCAAGAATATTGTTATGATTCTTGATATTATAAGTGTGGCAGTAAACAGACAACATTATCCTCAGTTAAGTAAAATATGTAGTAGAGAACCTAAAGAATTAAAGATGGTGAACTATAATTCCATGACCACTATTGGTTTCAATCACCTTCTTGTCTCGAACTGCGTTCAACACATCACAATACCAACAATAATCCCCAATACATTGGCCCGACAGAAGGACTCTATTGGCAACACCTGCAATGCAGTCGCAATCTCACCCAAGATATCTAATGGGTAACTGCCATAACCATGTCTCTGCATTTGGCGAGGGATTATAGTCCCTTGGAGTGAGGCCAAGGTGCTCGACTAAGGAAACTGGATGGCTGGAGGGTGGATTCAGACTTGCGCGACTGAGCACAACTATATGTCAGCGTGTGCAACCTAAACTTGTTCTTAACCTCACAACTGGTACAACTTGTGCGACGCAGTTGACTCATTGTACTAACAGACCATCTGCGACTTATGTTGTGACTTAAGACATTGCATACAGAATGATATATGTAAATATTCCAATGACGTTTTCCCAAACATTCATCTACTGATTACAATATAACACCATGCATTTAATCAATATTTCATCATCATAAAGTAAGAAAATAACAACCATTCACACAAACATTCACAGCATTACGCACCCATTCAAACACAAGAGATAACATGGAAACCCATATCGGAAAAACCACCAAGGTGCTCTTCATCTGACATGAGAAATAGATATAGCACCTTGCATTCTGTAGGATGCAGACTGATCTTATGATATGTATTTATGAATCATACTTTTGGTTCTCATGCTCTCTAGTTTTTTCTTGTACCCTACTTCTACTGATTCACACATAGCCTAGATCAACTCTCGTAATAACTATCTATGCACTCAGCTACAGATCCCTTCTACTCCTAGCGGTCTGCACACAAAGTAGCTAGATCCACGGCTCAACAGCCTCCTATCGCTACTAGACTCTTCTTGAGTCTTCTCTTCTCCTAATCTCTACAAAATTACAGCAAAATGGCATCCTTCGCTATGGATCGCCAATGAACATCCAAACCATAAATGTTAATCACCAACCCTTATAAAGAATGTGTTCTCCCTATTTATAACTTCTTTTAGACCATGTAGGGTCGAATACATACTTCCTATCAGTTACAGGTCGTGATTAGCCATAAAAAATGGTTATAGGCTGTCAAGGTCTCACACAAGGCACTATAAGCCTGACTTACAAATATTTCCTCATATGTGCGTTGTTGTAGGATTACGCTGCCTTATGCGGCCACGATCTGCACCTATCATCTTCTGGTTGTTATCACCTGTATGCCCACGAGCTCTCCTTTCCTTCGTCACGTGCATCTCCATTCTGTCTATGCTGGTCCTTTGATTCCTTCACGACCTTCCTTTCTTTCTGTCACGTGCGTGACACACCTTCTTTTTCTTGTGCACAAAATTATTCCTTGTGCTCCTTTCCCAAGCCAATCGGCCCCTAACACTCACATGTGGCTCGTCTCGAGCCACTAAGCAAAAAGGTATATCTCCACAAAACAGGACTTGTTGCAAAATTTTATTTCCTTACAAAATTTTAAGTTGCTGGTGCCAGCTCAGGATGTGTAGGAGGATGAACCTTGTCCTGGAATTCCTTCACCATCTATTGAATCTTAGAAACTTCCTCTGCAACTTCTTCTGCTTGTGTGGCCAACTACTCAACACGGTCGAAACAGACATGTTCTGACGATCCTGCCTCTATCGATTGTACTATTCCTTGAATTTTTTTCTGCATAGGATGAATAAGGCCCATGAACCGCTTGGATTCTGACTAATGTGTCTCTACCTCAGCTTCCCAATCCTTCTCTCATTCACGAAGGGTCTACACTTCTTCCTGCAGTCTCTTGATTTCTACATTTTTGGTGAACTTCTCCTAGAGGGGTAACTTATTCATTTCTAACTTTGCAGTGCTAATTTTCTCATCTGCCTCTCGCACACTCTACTTGATGTTCTCTATCGTTTCATCTTCAAGCAATGCTCCCCAAATGGTAGCAACAACATCTGCTACTTTTGAGTAGAGCACTTTGCCTTCTCTGATTTTATCAGTAGCTTAAGATGTTGTTCTTCTTGTTTACTCAAGCACCTCTGGAGGTGTGCTTGGCATCTTCCTAGCTTGTCATTCTTCCACTTGTTGCTGAAGATACTGTGCGATCTTTGCTAGTCTGATTACTTTAGCCATGGATTCCTCATCTTCTTGTCCTACCTCTGGCGAGAATCCTGCAATGGCATTCCTGATAGTGTCCGCTAATGTGACGTGGCTTTGTTCACGCACTAGTATTTCCTATTATCTTTTAGGAAGAAGGGTGATGCGCCCTTGAAGTTATTTCTCTTTCTCCTTCAGCAGGGACTTGCATAGATTTTCCTTTCGTTGTTATTTTGTTCCTTGATAAGAAACAACATTTTCCCTTAGCCAAATTTCAGACGCGGCCGCCTCCTGAATTGTTGAAATATTGTAACTTCGAAGAATATTCTATATGTATCTTTTATGGTCCCTGATGGTCCTACCAGGAGAACCACTTGTATTATCTTGTACCCCGATGCTTCTAATCGGAAGAACTAATAAGAGTCATGAGGTAGTCCCCTCTAATTGTAAAGGTGGGTCATTAGCACCCCAGTGTGGTTACTTGAGCCTAAATGTGTAACTCGAGCCTACGTGTCGAACGAGTTAGTTAAAGTGAACGGATGACTATAAATAGAGGTGTGGTGCTCCTCATTTGGAACACACACTTTCACTTGTGTAGCGAATTAGTGGAGAAGAGAAGTAGCTGGAGAAGGAGGAGGATCAGGCTTTGATCTCCTTATTGGTTTTATCTTTTATGTTTTTGGGACATCTATATTGAGGAAGCTTTTGTTGGGTTTTTCCCTTTAGGGTTTTCCCAGGATAAATATTTGTGTTCCTTTTGTATGGTTGTGCTTCTCTATCTTTCAGTGATCCTGTTTATATGCTTTTGTTATGAAAATGAAATGAAATACTGATGTCTTAGCTAAGCATATGAAAATTCAACATGGTATCAGAGCCACCCTGAAAGAAGACATTCTGCAGCTACACAAGATAGGGATTCTAAATTTTTGGGTCTCTATCCACAATCGATCAGCAAAATAAGGCTAGACTGACTCTCCATTGAAGGGCGCATCTTTTTATCAAAGCGAAATTCGATTCCGAGCATTTTCAGTTTTGGTGCGAAAAATTAGGGCTTTCTACAGAAGAGGAATTTTTCAGTGAGCCTAGAATAGGATTTTTCTCCTCATCAAAATCAAAGTTTAGAGACCTGGATCAATAAATTTGGTTGGGTGAAACTCCGGGAAAGTCAAACCCTAGTTTGACCCTCAACTAGAAAAACCCTAAATACTAAAAAAGCTAAGTTTTGGTACATTTGCTATATCCTAATATTGGAGAGGGATCAGGCGTAGAAAATTTTAGATGCCAAATATAAAATCCTCATGTACACTGTGTCCAAATTTCAGCCTCACATTTGCTATATTCTGGGAGATATGATCCCTCCAAGTTAGGGTTCCAGCCTCTTCCAGAATTCATCCCTAAACAGAACACCTGGGGAAAATTCCTATAGCTTGGGATACAGAGTTCCAAATGGAATTCATAAATATATTCCAAAAATGGCATGGACTTTAATTTCTGTGGTCCGAATTTCAGACCTAGAAGATGAAACAGTGACACGTGGCAGGCCGTACAACTTTGTTGTTCAGAACAGTCCTATTACAGGTCACCTTGGGAAAAGGATCACAAATCCCAATTGGTGAAACCAATTCTGATTAAACATGTGGTGTTGGATCAAGAACATGCGAGGTTACCTCAGTGCAAAATTTCAGGCATAGAGGAACAATAATTTTGCAGATATCACAGAAATAGTGACAGGCATTTCTGCAGAAGAAATGGGAAAACTAGGGCTTCCTGTTCCGAGAGCTTCCCTCCACTGTTTTCAGAAAATGAGTACATTGGACAGCTCCATTTGAAGAGATATATATTTCTATCCAATCATATCTTAAAGATTCCAAGTTTTGAAAATTAGGTTTTCTCTGACAAACCCTAAATCAGCCAGCTCCGAAAGCAGGACGGACACCTCAAATCGGTAAGATCTAATCTTTTGCTATTTGCATTTGAGGTTCTCATTTCAAAGTGACCTATCACATCAGCTTGATGATAAGCTTGGTAAAGTTGAAAAATTCCAAGCATGGAAGTATTTGATCTCTCTGAAGAAAATGAATTGGACACCTACATGAGTAGAGAGGTTCCAGTTGCAGAAGGAGATGAGGCTCAAAGCCTTACACAAGAAGAACTTGATCAAGGCCAAGAAAACCATTGTAGATTCAATCACGGATCAACCTATATCACAAGTGTCTTCCCAAAAGACACTGAACATGTTTGATTCATTGATCAAGCTATTTGAAGATAAGAACATAAATCAGAAGATGGCTTTGAGAAAATAGTTGAAGAATGTTAAGATCTAGAATGCAGAACATCTTGAAGCGGTAAAAGAAGAAGTGAAGAATGCAAAAGTGGTGATAGCCACCTTGAATGGCCTCCTAGGATCATAGGATTAATTCATGAGAGGAATGCGTGCCAGAAGGAAGTGATTACTTTTAGCTGACTCTAAGAAGAAGAAGACGGGAGCAATTGAAGATCAAGCTCTCACCATTCAAAGAAGATCCCTCAAGCGATGAGGAATGTGAAGAACTCAATTCCTAAAGAACCTCTTATTCATATTATCATTTGGATAAGAAATGATGATTTCATGAATGGAGAAGATGATAAAGCAGAATGATCAAGATGGAGTCTACCCATGAAACAAATAAAAGATAAGTATTCAATTGTCATTTCATGATATTGTTTTTGTTATACATTTGATTATATTCAGTTGATGTGTTATGCATGATAGATTGTTTGCATTAATGACTGTATACTACTAATATGCATGTGATAGGTAAGTAGCTCATGGTGCTATACAACTCTCCATTGCTACTTATTTAGAATGAAGCCTCCTTGCTAACATATTGGATTAGTTCATAATCTCAATAATGTCATGATAGAAATGGAAGGCATCTAGAAATTTTCTATGAGATATGGATGAATGTTGTATTGGCTAAATAGTTGCATGATGCATAAGAATTTGTCGTTATGCATATGTTTTATGAAATAGTTATAACCATGCAACTGGTGCATTTGAATTGTAGGAAAGATCCTGTACAACCTCCTACAAGAAGGATGAGACTTGTTCCGAAGAACAAGTGATGACAATTCAACATTCACTCCAATAAAATCTGAATCTCCCAGGGTCAGAGATACCATGATGGAAGAAAAAGGTTCAGAGAGCAGTAGATCTACCTTGAAGGATGAAGACTGCCATGGGTACGATAGATAACTCAAGATGAAGAAAAGAATGCTATGAAAGAAGCTATGATCAAAGAATAATAGTTGATCATGGGGAATGATGTATATGATATGATTTCGAGACATAAAGGGAATTATGTAGTATCCTTCATATGGATCTACAAGAACAAGTGTACAAAGCAAGGTTTGTTACTTGCCTTAGAAAATATATACTATGACATGATATACTCTATTGACCAGTATATATCAAGCATAGAACCACCGGTACAAAATGAAGAGGGAAGATGATACTCCACTTCAGGGGGAGTGACTACTGAAGATATCTGAGTTCGACATGGTACGACATGATGGATAGCTTCATGATGGATTGAGACTTTACCAAGAGTAAATTGGGTTCCAACCTTCAAGGTTGAATTCAAAAGACTAAGATATGCTGACAAGACAAACTCGTCGAA
>LPNX010024520.1:0-19465 GCA_001517045.1 Pseudotsuga menziesii | reverse complement strand
ATTTTTCATTTCTATATGGTTTCAGTGGATATAATCAAATTAGCATTGCAAAAGAGGACCAGGACAAAACTACCTTTACATGTCCCTGTGGCACATATGCCTACAAAGTTTTACCTTTGGCTTATGTAATGCCCTGGCTACCTTTTAGAGAGCAGTCTTGGCCATTTTTGCAGATTTAATTCATGAATGTGTTGAAGTCTATATGGACGATTTTTCTGTTCATGGAAGTGCCTTTAAGGATTCCTTAGCAAACCTGGAGAAAATTTTAAAAAGCTATGTTGACTCAAATATTTCCCTTAGCAATGAAAAGTGTTTTATGATGATGACTGGAGGGATAGTTTTAGGACATCACATTTCTTCATCTGGAATAAAAGTAGATCCTGCTAAAATTCAAATCATTGAAAATCTATCTGAACCAACAACTCAAATAGATGTAAGAAGCTTTCTAGGGTATGCAGGCTATTATCGTAGATTTATTGCAAATTTCAGTAAGATAGCTCTGCCATTGTTTAAATTACTTTCAAAGGATGTACATTTCAAATGGGATACTAACTGTCAATCTGCATTTTAGACACTTAAAGAGAAGCTCTCAACTGATCTCATTTTAAGGGGACCAAATTGGACATTGCCCTTCCATATTTCTACCGATACATCTGATACTACAATAGGGGCCTCTTTGGGAAAAAAAGAGCATACCATGACTTATGCTATTTATTTTATTAGCAAAAATCGATCACCTACAGAATTGAATTATACAGTCACTGAAAAGGAGATGTTGGCAGTAGTTCATGCTGTGAACAAATTCCATCATTACATTACTGGCTACGAATTTTTTGTCCACATAGATCATTCTGCTTTATGAAATTTGATGAATAAGTATATCACTAATGGTCAGATAACCAGATGGTTACTATTAATGCAGGAATTCAATATCACTGTTTTAGATCGGCCTGAACGAGAAAATCAAGTGGCAGATTTCCTGTCTCGCTTACACAATACTGGTGAAGTTGTTCCTGTTTTAGATAGTTTTCTTGATGAACACTTGTTTGCAATTTCTGTTATTACTCCTTGGTATGTTGATATTTCCAACTATTTATCGTCGGGACAACTACCTCCATCTATGTCATCTAAAGAAAAGAAAAAGATTATTAAACAAAGTGCTAGGCATATATGGGTCAATGGTGATCTCTTTTACACAGGATATGATCTACTTATTAGGAGATGTGTATGACAAGATGAAGTTTTAGATATTTTGAAAGCATGTCATGATGAACCATGTGGTGGCCATTTTGCAGAGAAAAGAACAGCATGCAAGATACTCAATTTGGGGTATTATTGGCCTTCTATTTTCAAGGATTCTAAGAAGTATGCTAGGAGCTGTGATACTTGTCAACGAATGGGACAGCCTGTATGATCAGATGAAATGCCACTCCAACCACAAATCCTCATAGAACCATTTGAAAAGTGGGCTCTTGATTTCATTGGTCGGATTCATCCACCATCACAAGGGAAGAAGTACATTCTGGTATGTATTGACTATGTTACAAAGTGGGTGGAAGCCAAACCATTACCAAGAGCCACAGAACAAACCATGGTAAACTTTCTTTTTGAATAGATATTTGTCAGATTTGGGGTTCCTAGAGAGATTGTCACTGATCAAGGTTCCCAGTTTACTTCTAAACTAGTGCAGGAGATAGCAGCAATGTACAAGATTAAGCACAGAAAATCTACACCTTACCATCCACAAGCCAATGGCCAGGCGGAATCTACAAACAAGACTTTGGAAGGGATCATCACCAAAACTATCCAGGTGCATAGGAAGTATTGGTTAACTAAGCTTACTGAATTTTTATGGGCATACTGAATCACTTGGAAAAACAGTACTGGTTTTTCTCCTTATCAGCTCATTTATGCCAAAGAAAGTCCTCCTACCTATAGAATTTCAAATTCATACCTTCAAGTTAGCAGCAGATTTGGGGATGAATCTTTCTGAAGCACAACAAGAAAGGATACTACAATTGAATTAGCTAGATGAGATGAGACAGGCTGCAATAAAACACAATATTTTGATAAAACAACAGAGAGCCCAATGGCATGACAAATTTATCAAAAAGAAACAATTTCACATCGGTGACTGGGCCCTATTGTTTGATTCAAAATTCAAAGACTTCAAGGCCAAGTTCACAACTCATTGGCTTGGTCCATATGAGATCGCAAAGGTATATGACAATGGCTCAGTCAAACTCCAAACAATCGATGATGAAGCATGTACATTTGTGGTCAATGGCCATAGGCTCAAACTCTACACCAAGCCTATCAACAAAGAAGATTTCACAGCAACAGGAGATGGAAGTGCTGGATAAACACACTGGTGTTTCTCCTTCATTTTCTTCTTAGCTATTTTCTGATTTGATATATATATAACACAAAACATTAAAAAAAAACAAGAAAAAAAAGAGGGAGCTTAGTTGTGAAAACCATGCAACTGGCACAACATAAACTCGATTTTTTCTTGGAAAACCAGGTTCGCTTGGCCATTGAAAATTCACAAAAATATTTTCACTTTCTTGCATTAGAAATTGCATGCCTCATAGGCAGTTTTTTTTGCATAATAAAGATCTTGTTTGAATTGAGAACAAGTCAATAAATAGGCTTGTGAGGGGGATAAGCATTTCATGCTTTCTATTTTTCTTCTTTCTTGGAACCCTCCAAGTCTTTTTCAAATGAAGAGGGACCTGACTTCCAGCAAAGCATAATGAATCTGAGATAGTTCCAAGTTTCTTTTTCAAATGCAGAGGGACCTAACTTCCAGTTTAGGAGAAGGGACCTGAGATGGCAGACATTTTTAAAAAGTAGACATCAGAAGGACATATGTGAATCAGAAACAAATTGTAAACCAGCTACATCAAGCAGCAAGCACAACATAAAGGGATATCAAGCAAAGTCTGTAAGGATTTTAATTTTTATACTTTAAAAGTTGCATGATTCTTTGTTTTTAAGTAATGACATATCTACCTATCCTCATAAGCCCGACTGTCTACTCTATCACCTTCACAATCCATGCCAACATTCCATTTACTTCTCATTATCCTACCCTAGGTGTCAAAATGGTGGTCAGAATCAATCCCAGAAGCAAATTTTCAATGGCCAAAACCTAAACTGCATTCTACAGGCAGGGTTTCCTTCTCAATAGGAAGTGAAATGTTTTAAAAAAATGGAAATCAAATGTTTTTTATATATATATTTTCATACTCCAGATATTTGTGCATTATGCATTAAGTTAAAATATATATGGATCATAGAAAATTTGATATAAGGAATGGCTGTGTGTATTTCCAAAAGGCGAAAAAAGTCCACTCCAAGTGAAGAAATCCCTTCCTTACAGCTCATTAATCAAACATTGGGGCATGCAAAGGAACTGAAGCACATTGTATAGAGATGAAATGGTTCTAACCTTACCTTTAATCTTTCTCCTTGAAAATTTGTACCTGAACTAGTGATTGGATAAAAAAGTGGCATGTTCAGATAATGATTATAAAATACGTGGTCATATGCTCCCACGAAAATATATAAATGTGCCTGGAAAATCGCATTGCAAACTGGTGACATTGGGATTGCATATCGAAATGGTCATTCCTCTTTGAACCAAACTTCACTCTTCCATTTGCAAACCCAATTGCTGTGTAATGCAAAGGCATATAGGGGTAATATTTTACAGTGAAAAGAAGGCGTGTATCACAGAGGAAGGATGTGGGCACTAGCTTACTGAAGAATGCATTCGCGCAGGAGTAATTTTGAAGCAATAATGTCAGAGGGGAGGTAAAACTTAAATCTTTTGCCAAAATAATTTGCTAGATCAATAGCAATTCTAGTTTTAGAGTATCATTTTGAAATAGGAAAATGTTTATAGAGCTAAAAGTTGCAAGGATGAGGTTTTCTACTGCATATTTATTTTCCTGTTAAAGTTGCAAAATGGTATCTAGACTAGAACCAAAGAAATTTGATCCCACTGATATTCATGAGAAATGTATGGAAATTTTTGAAAAGAAACAATGGGTGACTTTTTTTGAAAAGTTTGATGGGCACAATGATAATGTTATCCTAGCCTTTGTTGATTCGTTTGATGGAGAAAGGGCTACAGTGGGAAATTTGAATTTCAGACTATCTGAAGACATTTTGGCACAGATCATTGGCTTACCTCAGCAAGGAGAGAGATTCTTCAAAACCAAACAATTCAAGGAGAAGGCATGGATACCCTTTATGTGTAGGTCAAGGGCGGGATCAGTGAACTAGAAGAAGGGAATACGAAGGAGCTGGTTGGTTCATCCTTGGAATGAAATAGTCTATATCATCCAAAGATTCATCGCCTATGAAGGCCGATTTAGTATTGTATATCTTTACCATATCAAGCTATTGCAGCATCTAAGGGGTGATTGTGAGATTAACATGCCCCAATTTTTATTATAGAGTCTTTCCAAGATGGCTAAGGTTGTTCAAAAGCGTGTAGAAGATAAATTGACAAGCCTTTTTCACTGTGGGCTCATCAAAAGAATCATCACGTATGAGTTACAGAAGAAAAACCTGACACGGCAAGAATTTTTAATTCGTAATCAGTTTGAAGAACAAGAAGAGCTGCCTGAAGAAGGTTTGAAAGAAGACAAACTGTTGATGATAACATATCTTGAGGATGGAGAACAGAACCCTAAAGCAACAAGCTCAAATCTGCTTAAGGGGAAAAAGAAAGAAAGAGAGGTGTTGATGATCACAGATGATGAAGATAACTCTGAGGTAACAAGCTCAAAACAGCCTCAGAGAAGGATATGAACCAGGAGTGTGATGAAATAAGAAAGACAGTTTCAAAAGCAAGATCAAATTTCACCACTTAAAAGAAAAATCCAAGGAAGTATCAGCAAGCTCAAAATAAGTCAGCACTAGAAGAGGATGATGAAAGCCAGCAGAAATAATATGAATACATACAAACCTTGGAAAGTCAAGAAGAAAATCTAGCAGGTGAGATAGGGCAGGTCCATGAAGAAAAAGATACCTAAGAAACTGAAAATATTTCAGATGAAGTGATAAAGCAGACTAAAAAAATCAATATATTCTTGGAGCAGCAAGAAAAAGAAGAGAAAAAGAATCCAAAATAGGAAATATTAAATGATCCAGCTTCTCCTTTCTTAGAGCAACAAACTATAGAAGAAGAAAAGAAGGGAGATTCAATACAAGAGAATGAATAATTGGGGATGGACACCAATTCTGTGCAGCCTCCAATGAAGATGGAAAAGAAGAAAACTTCCAAAAATAGTAAAAATATTAAGAGATTGAAACTGGAAGTAGGAGAATTAGAACTGAGGAATGAAAAGTTAAAAGAAAGGAACAGGAAACTTAAAGTTCAAAGGGCATGAATCTCCAAGCATGCATATAGATGGTATAAACAAAAGAAGATTTACAAAACCAAGTATGAGAAACTGAAAGTCCTTTATGCATCTCGAACTTCTACAGATGCATCATCTCAGACAGGAGATTAAAAGCAGAGGGTCAGCAACAAAATTTTGGTCATGATATAAGCAGGGTCAATTTTTTGAGATACTTTTTGTGCATGAGGACATGCAACAGCTTCCTCTTGGGGGAGATGTTGGGCACTATTTTGACCTATTTTTGTCATCTAAATACCTTCCAGTTTCCTCCATAAACATTCATACTGATCCATAAAACCTTAATTTCATTCACAAAACTTTGGTCAAAGGTATAAATGTTGTTTCTTCTTAACAAATTCAATTATGAGATTTTTAAGGCATTTAAATTAAGGTTTTATTCAAAATTACAGAATGTGCTAACTTCCTGTAATTTCTCCTAGGTTGGATACTTCTAGGCCAGCTAGGCATAAACTGAGAGATGGGAGAAATATCCTCAATGTCCAAGGATGGTTAAACTTCTAACGAATAGATGATATGGTTCTCACAGGTGTCGAGTCAATGCCGGTCAAATATGACCACCTGTGCTACCACTTAGCATAAAAACATGACAGTTCCAATTTTGTCTATTTTGATGGATCTGATGGAGGATCTCGAGGGTCGCATATCATTATGAGACTTCCATATTTGTAGCATTTCCAGTTTTTTAAAAGATTGTATAAGTATTTGATTTTATGTATGAAAAAAAACCTCCTGGATCATAAACGTATAGTTGTGGAATCAAGACTGTGGATTTGATTACTATGTATGCCGAAATCGACATGGTGAATGCAATTGAAGTTTAAATCTCTATGATTTTCTCTGTGTGTGTAAACAAAGCATTGGAGGGCCCCCTTTGCCAAGTCTGCACACATCTTTTTGTATCGTTGCATGTGGTATGTTTTATTAAATCCTATAGAATTCGATTTCTTCATTTTAATTACCCATACATTGTCGAACGAGTTGGATTGTTTGAACAAGGTTAGAAACTCTATTATTTAATTGTTCACATGTTGTAGGAATGGTTTAGATTGCTTATTCAATATCAAATTGCTGTGCATTGCCTATTCAATGTCGAATTGCTGAGGACAGTTATACATTGTGAATGTCTTCTTGTAAGGGAAATTAATGTTTGATTGCTTTCAATATTGAGATAATAGGCAGAGTATCGTGATCTATATTTTAGGATTTAGGTTTAATTTGTTTTTATCTCAGAATATTTCACATATGAATTGTTGTTTAACTCAAAGATCAAATGAAGTTACTTTTGTAAGGGAGGTTTTGTATTTCAAAGTCACAGCATTCTAGTTTTCAATAGATTTGTTTCATAGGTAAACTAGATTTCTAGTTAGGTCTAGCTTTGAGTCTTTATATTTGGGATATGCCTCTAAGTCTACAAACTCTGGATTGACATAAACTTAAGGTCTAATTTACGTTAGTGGATTGGGGCCCAACATCGAGCATCTGATTGAGTTCTAATTTTACCCTTTCTTTATACTTGGGGTTCATCCTATATGGTCGCTACTTACTTGGTTTAGCATATGGACGCAGGGGTATTTTCATCTCCCTTAATTCTCCCACTATTCCCTTCATTTTTGAGAAGTTGGTAGGGAATAAGTCCTGATTCTCATGCACTAGATCCATGATATTTACAACTGCTTCTTCATCCCAATAATATCCGATATTGGAAAACTTCAAGTTTTTTGGAGATCCGATATTTACTTTCTTGATTTTTAAGAGTTGGAGGAAGTGGTCACTTGAAATGCCACTTCCTTCTACTTCTCGTGTGCCCTCTGATTCTGGTATGTTGATGTTAGTCGAATCATCATCTGATTGTTCAGTTAGATTGTAGCATGCCATCCACTGCTGAATGGTTGCACTACATTGGTGAGAATTAGCCTCTTTGACAAGGACCTCAGCAAATATCTTCTCCTTTACTGCCTGAAGTGCAGCATCAATTGTAGGGTGTTCATCAGCAAATTCAAATGTATGTGCAAACTACTTAGCAAGTATTTCTCAATCTTGGGTTCCTTTTCGCAGCTCCATAGAGGTATACCAACTTCTAGGTGTCATTTCCAATGTGTGTATGAAATGATGGACCCACTCCTGCCACAGATATTCTGCAAATAACATGCGACAAAGGTTAAGATGTTCAACTAGGTTCGTCTGTCCTGAATACTTGCAGTTTGCGAAGGTGACCTCTTCTCCAAACCTGACTTCCATCAACGTTATACACTGTGGCTATTCTGTTATAGACTTCTTATGCGCACCCAACCATCTAGCGGGCGTAGCTTTTAGTGCGTGATCCAACGCGGACAAGCGCTGTGATTCTATTACAAGTTCTTCAAATACATTTAAGAAAGTCACAAGTTCAGGTAAACCCTCATAGGTGGGTAGCTCCCTTGACTCATTCTCCACACGTCGCACAGATCTTGTAACGCTTGCACACCTTCTCATATAGACTTCATGTAATATGTTTTTCCAATTCTCTAAAGCCTCTCCTTATTCAAATGTGCACGAACTAGCACTCTTCCAGCTCAGGTTTCCATTTGTTGTTGGATTGATATAATCTTCCTGCATAGCTGTGACATTGTAGATTTGGTCGAGATAGTCACCCTGTCCCTCATTATAGAGAATCTTGATGTATCTCTGTCCCCCCCATGGATCGATGGGTGATACAACCCTCATTTCCTCATCTTCAAATGAGAGAATCCTTTTCTTTAAATTTATGATGGTCTGATTGTCTATGGCCCAATCTATTCCCAGTAGAGTGGGGTATGGGTTCGTGTCATCAACAATGTTAATGACTTTAAAGTCTGCAAATGTGCACAACCCTTCGACATCAATGGAGACATTAATCAGTTGGCCAATGAGTAAGGCCTTCACCTGATTGGCAAGTCACAACTGAATAGGAGACCAGTCCAAGCGTGGATTGCCCATAGTTTCCCAAGTTTTTCGCATCAAAATATTGACATCTGAGCCCAGATCCAAGATGATATAATCCAATCCATAGTCACCTATCTGCGCATTCATCCTCAAATCGCAGCTAGTTTTAAGTTTCTTTATTACTTGGTTAACTTTGTTTTTAGGTCGTGGCTCTACATGTATCTCTTCTATCATTTCTTGTAGTTCTACAATAACATATTTATCTTGCATTAGTGTCAAACAACTTGACAAAAAGGTTTTTAGTTTACTAACCTTTGGTGGGACCTTCTTCTGGAATATGCGTTGAAACCATTCAGGCATTTCCTTGAATTATGCGGATTTCGGTGGTACGTTTGGGTCTATGAGTTCTGATTGTATGTCCAAGAATACTTCCTTCTATTTATGGACATCTAGTGGCTCTTTTTTCTGCGTCGTTGGCCTTACATGTGGTTGCGGTTTTTCTTGCAGTTTATCCTGATCTGCTACGGTCGTAGCACCTCCTCTTGTTACGATGGCGACGTTCAGGTATCATGGTTCAATCGCAATCATCTAAACATTCACATTCAAATTTGGGTTCGGGTTCTGCACGGGGTTGGGTCCTGCAATGGTCCTTGCTTGCCACTTTGCGATCAACTGAGGACATTGTTCGACATTATGGTCATGTCCCTTATAGTATGAAAATTTCTTCGCAGGCTCTAAACAATCTTTGGCGTAGTGACCCAGTTGTCCGCAGTTATAGCACATAAATTGACCTCTTCCTCTACCAAATCCTCCTCCTTCACATCTTCCTCTGAATTTTTTGACACCCCTTCCCTGCGAGTGTGGTTATTGTGGTGGGTAATAGTTCTGTTGGCAGTGTGGCTGATAGTGGTTTTATTGCGTGTATGGATACTGAGGCATGTATGGCTATTGGTATTAGTTAGGTGGGAACTATACAGGATGATATGGGGCTTGTGCCTATTCAGCCTGAGTGAGCCCTTCATTTTTCATTAAGTAGGTGTCGACGGTCTTTTCTTTCAAGAGTTGATATGCTCTGCAATATTTCTCATCATGTCCTATTGATTTACAAAATTTACATAAGAGGCTTGCAGGGGTACTTACAAATTTTTGGAAATATAAACACTTTTCGTTGCGATGGCCGCTTGACTAGAATATGCGACACCATGGTATCCCATGGGCATTTAATGGGTTTGGTGCACCTGACGCTACTTAGTTCATGAAGATTGGATAATTATCCTTATTGTGTCCGTCTGTTATACATTTTGTGCACCATAAATCTTCTTGTGCTTCCTTACCCTTCTTGATGTCTTGAAGTCGTATCATTAGATTGACCAGCTGTGACTGAATCTGCACCATCCATGTGGCACCATCGCTAATGGGTGAGGCTTCTAACTTCATTGCCAGTTCTAGTGCTTATGTTTGTGATTCAATCTTTTGTTGCATTAACAACCCTTGGATGTGTGGTAACAGTGCATCAATAAACCACTCTTTATGATGCACATCTAACATCTGGAAGATTACCTTGGCCATCGGTGTTTTAAACCGTTGGTCAAAATCCCATACCATTTTCATCAGTTCTTGTTTGATTTCTTTGATCTCGGTAATACATTGCGACTCTGATTTAGGTTTTCTGAAATCAAAGATCATTGAGACTCGGATCTCTTCAAGGGTCTTCTACAATGTTCCAGTCGGAGCGGCACAAAAGTTCATGAACCAATCTAGTGCGTGACCCCTAAAGGTCATGATCATCTACTCCTTCTTTATGTCTGTATTATGGACTAAACGCACCATCCAAACAGCTTCACAGAGGAACCAATGTTGCTTTGGGTCTTCTATTCCATTTCCATTGAATGTGGGTAACCAGACATTCATTGCAGCCATTGAGTTGGCGTCGGGGTTTTTTGGGAAAGGATTCAAAGGGGGTGTACCCTCTCGTGCACTAGGTGTAGGGCTAGCACTATTCGTATTAGCAGTCCTTTTTGGGGATGAAACTCTAGATATTACCTCTGGTGATACTGCTGGTGTTATGTAGTTGCGTCTCGACCTTGGCATCTCCATAGAATCCTTAGAATATTCTAGTCCTTCTGAAATCAGGCTAGAGTCCTCCTCTTTGTCGCAAGACCCCTCACCTTCGTACAATTGTAGTTTGTGTTCACTCTCCTCAAACAGACTAGGATTTCATTGCCCCTTTTTTGGTTTCCTTCTCTTTCGTGATCTAAATATTCTTCCACTCCTTAGGATTCTAGCTTCTAGTTCAGGTTCTGTGCTTCCAGGGAACATTTCAATGCACCCTTTCCCATCTTCTTAATAGGTTGTCTGCAACATAGCCTCCTTCTTAGGCACACAACTAAACTACTTAGCTGTAAGATACCCTTCTCATAGGAAATCATTTTTATTCATGTGCTGATACATAACAAGTATCTTCTTCAGGGTCCTTGGAAAATAATTAGTTAAACTTCACTATATGAGGTTATAGTATCTACTGCAAACTCAGTAATATATACTTGCAATATACTGTCAACCCAAAAATCAACATCTTTAGAAATGGTGTTACTAACACTGGTTACCTCATGAACCAACTGATCACTCCACTCGACCGACTCTCTTCTATGGAAGTTTTTCTACTTAGTTTCCAATATTGACAACCACTCATGCAGTATAATGGGGAACTCAGCAAAGAAGATCTCATTAATATCAGAATATATATATTCATCTACCCATTTTTCTGCGCTCCACCGTGTTCCTGCGCGAATGCTAGTATTTTAGAGTCCAGCCAATCTTCTATCTCGTTCTTTGTTAGGTGCCACAACATTTCCCTTGACTTAATTATTTAAGGTCCCGGCAACATAACCATTTTTTGGATTCAATCACCTTCTTGTCTCGACCCATGGTTCAAAACATCATAATACCAACAATAAACCCCAAGACATCGACCTGAAAGAAGGAGTCCTTCAGCAACACCTGCGACACAGGCGCAATCTCACATGAGATATCTAATGGGTAACTTCCAGAACCATGTTTCTACAGTTGGTGAGGGATTATAGTCCCTTGGCACGCAGCTAAGCCGGTCGATGAAGGTAACTGGATGGCTGGAGGGTGGAGTCAATCTTTTGCGACTGAGCATAACTATATGTCAGCGCACACAACCTAACCTTGTTCTTAACCTCACAACTGGCGCAACTTGTGCGACGCAACTGACTCGTTGTAATAACATACCATCTGCGACTTATGTTGTAACCTAAGACGTTGCATACAGACTGATATATGTTTATATTCCATAATGTTTTCCCAAACATTCATCTACTAATTACAATATCACATCATGCATTTAATCAATATTTCATCATCATACAGTAAGCAAATAACAGCCATTCACATAAAAATTCACAACATCAATCACCCATTCAAACACAAGAGATAACATGGAAACCCATCTGGGAAAAACCACCAAGGAGCTATTCATCTGGCATGAGAAATGGATATAGCACCTTGTAGTCTACAGGATGCAGGCTGATCTTATGATATGTATTTATGACACATACTTCTGGTTCTCATGCTCTCTGGTTTGTTCTTCTACCCTACTTCTACTGATCTGCACACAGCATGGATCGACTCTCCTAATAACTGTCTGTGAACTTAGCTGCAGATCCCTTCTACTCCTAGCAGTCTACACACAAAGTAGCTAGATCCATGGCTCAACAACCTCCTATCGCTACTAGACTCTTCCTGAGTCTTTTCTTCTCCTAATCTCTACAAAATTACAACAAAATGGCATCCTTCGCTATAGATCACCAATGAATAGCCAAACGATAACTGTTAATCACCAACCCTTATACAAAATGGTTTCTCCCTATTTATAACTTCTTTCAAACCACACAGGGTTGACTACATACTGCTTATCAGTTACAGGTCGTGATCAGCCATAAAAAAAGGTTATAGGTTGTCAAGGTCTGACACAAGGCACTATCGGCCTAACTTAGAAATATTCCCTCGTACGTGCATTGCCACAGGCTTACGCCACCTTAAGTTGCCATGATCTGCACCTGCCGTCTTCCGTCTGTTATCACCTATACACCCATGTGCTCGCCTTTCCTTCGTCGTGTGCATCTCCATTATGTCTATGCTGGTCCTTTTCTTCCTTCACGACCTTCCTTTCTTTCTGTCGAGTGTGTGACGCACCTTCTTTTGCTTGCACACGAACTTCTTCCTTGTGCTCCTTTCCCAGGCCACCAACCACACATATGGAGATAAATTTGAAGTTTATTTATATTTGTAGGATCTCAAAGTCAGTTGATATGCACATGTTTAGCACTATGTTCAATTATATGTTTTGCAGTCAGTACACAGACATGTACAACAAAGAATGTGATGCAGTACCTACTTGCTACATGTAAATGTGGGATCATATATGTCTCAAACAATGAAATAAAGCTTCAAGGATATATGGATTCTGACTAGTGCAGTGATCAAGTAATATCACATCAGAGATGTTTCTCTAGATAGAGCATATAAAAGAGTAGTAAATCATTGTGAGGTTCCTAGTGAATTATATTTTAGACATGGTACATATCCAGAGATGAGCATCATTGCTCACATTCTTACTAAGCCTTTGTCCAGCACAACATTGGTATAGTATAAGAAGACTCCTCTAGTTGAAAAGGGAGTATTGATGTCCCTTCATAGGAAACAATCGATAAAATCCCCATCAATTAGTCATGATACACGACTCAAGAATCCAGGGGATGTGATATCTTGTGGAGAAAATCCACATGAGAAAAGACATGGTCAAAGTATTAGAGACTATTGGATACTTGATAGGATTTATAGTCAATACTGTCAGAGAATAGTTATACCTCTTGGAGAGGTAGTTGGGGTGCTACGGTATAAAGAGAGAATATGAAATCACTTTGAAATGGATCAAGACTTGAAGAACATCACATAAAATTGCACGCTCACAAATAACTTGTCTAGATAGTAGAAGATTCTTGAAGTCAACAAAAGTTGAATATTGAAAGAAAAGATGAGACTTTATTTCTGCAAGATATTATACATTTAATGTGTTGTATATGGTGGATACGAAATCCATGGTTTCTAGTTGGAAGAAACTTCATTGTGGATCGGATCAAGATGATTCGACCATGAATAAGTACCTCGTTGGTATTTAGCAAACATATTGTATTTTATGCTTGTTACAAAGAATATGTTTGAGTACCTTTGAGGTAGATTAGAATAGGATCTTTATTTTAATTGATACATGGTAGGCCTATTTTTCTATCCAGCTATTATTTTATACTGAGATAAGCTATATATGTTATGGTTAGTACTACAGGAGAAAAAGTGTTTTGCAAATAGTACTACCAGCTGAGAAGCAGAGTAGCTAGGAAAGCCACTTGTGGAGTTTTTAAGTAAAAACATGAGTCTATAGATTTTCAAAAACCCTATGCGTTATGATAAAACACATTGAGATAAAATTTTACTTCAAAAAATTCATCGTCATGTAAGGTGAAACTTCAGTACATAGCTATTGATGAGCATATTACAGATTTGTAAAGAAAGTTGTTGTCGGTGACGAAGTTTAGATACTTCTGAGATAAGTTTGTTATGGAAGAAAATACCTGGTATGGCATCAAATTCCAAGTAAAGCAAAGAATGTCCCCCTCCCTGAGAGAGAGAGTGTTGATGCTTGTACTGTAAATTCTTGTGTTGTATCAAGATTGTAGAGTTGTGTTGTATCAAATATGGACTTGTGTTGTATTAAGTCATTTTCTATTCTCATAGACAATACCCAACGAGATGGATCTCTAGTTATGGATATGGTCTTGTGAGTTATATCAAGCTATGATCCTCATGTGGTCATTCATTGAATGGATACCCATTGAGGTGGACATCTAGTCATAGAGGTAAATTTTATGTGATATATTACTAACCATGGTCATTCGAGATGTATAAATCTATTAAGTCTCCTCTAGGGACTGATCACCTCTAGAGTGAATTAATTTAGCATATGACTATATGATCTAGGATAATATAATATGATCATAACATGTGACGATTATTTGGAGTATAATATGATATGATATATTATTAGGTTAACACATATTGACCATGCAGTAACATAAATAGATAAAAGAGAAAGAAACTTCAAATTTTCCCATGTAGAAGACTAGATGAACTCAAGTTATAAAGTTGTAATTATAAAGCTTTAGTTAAATAAGAATGCCTCAATCAGTGCCTCGAGTAAAGCTTATGTGCTTTAGTGAAATAAAGAAACTCTCTATGATCCATGCAAAGTTAAAAATAGTAAAAAGGTGTTTTGCATGGACGACACTTGAGTGAAACACCATGACACTTAAGTTAGCCTCCTAACTAAGTGATCATGCATCCAGTTAGAGATTGAGTTCACTTCCATATCAGTTAACTATAAATTTAAAGTTACTCTTGGAAGGTATGGAACATGTCTTGTGCATGGAGAAGACATTGACATGGCACTATTGTAGGAAAGGCACTAATGTTTGCATGGAGAGAATCCAATGAACCAATTTCGATGCTTCTCGATTAAATTCACAATTTTGATGCTCCTAGAGAATTCATTGATGAATCTATTCACTAGGTTTTGCATGGCATGAGTTCTTAGTTTTTATTAAAGTGTCGGGCACTCAAAAAGTTCATTCCATTTTATATAGTGGATCTCTCTTTTATATTGCTCCAAGTTCTCTCTTATCGTGCAATCTGCTTATGTTGTAAAAGTAATTCTCTACAATCTATCTATTATACTATGAAGAATTGATGGGGTTTTTTCATCCTCTCTGTCAAGAGGGATTTACCCAGGGTACATCTGGTCTTATGTGGATGGATGATTTGTGTGAATAATTTGGTTATGAGATTCATGTGTTCATTGGTTCATTGGTTCATTGATACATGTTTTAAAGTTCATAGATATTCATTATTTCTCAAAATATTAACACTTTGCACCAACTATAGAGTCTTCAAGGTAGGAAAAATTTATTACGTTGATTTTTACCAGACTACGCAACAACCGTCCATGTCTTTTTATGCTGGTTACAAACCAAGATTCCAAACAGTGCAAGAATCATTTGATGCATTAAATAAGGATCTAACTTTTTCTCCTTTGATCTCTTCACAATATTTCACAAAGGATTTTATCCTTTACATCTCGACATCTGAATATGCCATTTTCAGAATTTTATTCCAAGAAGATGCTTCTTGTCAAGAGCATGTCATATATTATATCAGTCAAAACCCATCCAATCCACCACTTAGATACCCTCATGAGGAGAATATGGTCCTAGGAATCGTATTCTAAGTTCGAAAGCTGCACCATTACTTCCTTATGATCCAAAACAAAGTTGTTTCCAACTCAACCCCAATGTTGTATCTCCTTAACCGACACCTTATTCAAGGTCACATTCCAAAGTGGATTGTAATTCTTTAGGAGTATGACCTCAAGTTTGTAACACCCAAAAGCACCAAAGCCTTAGATTTTTAACATCTTATCACGGATCTTCTACCTAATTCTAACCCATCTCCTATCGTTGATGAGCTCCCAAATGAAAATGTGTTCACCATTTTGGCGGACAACCCTTGGTATGAAGACATCCTTATTTACTTGTAGACCCAGAAGTTTAGGCCACACCTTATCCATGATGATCATCGTCGCATATGTCACAATTTTTTTTTCTACTTACTCATTTTGGATGTCATATACCGTCAATGGGTTGATATTTTTGCGGCGATTCCTCCCTCATGAGGAGGTTAACCAAGTCCTTAACTACTCTCATAGTGGAGCTTGTGGTGGTCATCTACCTGGCATTGCTACTGCCCAAAAATTCATTAGTGCTGGATACTTTTGACCAACTCTTTTTATAGATTACATTAAGGTAGTCAAATATTACCATGATTTCCAACTCTTTACCCCCAAGGAAAGGACCCCTCCCCCCTACCCCCCGCATCGCTACATCCTATGGTCATCATTAGCCCTTTTTCAAAATGGGTCATTAACTATATGGAATGAAATCTTCTCTCAATTAGCGGCCACAAGTATATCAGTGTGGATATTGACTACTTCACCAAGTGGGCGGAGGCCATGCCAACTTTTAACTGTACCACCGAAACAACAACACATTTCTTTTTTAACCATGTCATCGCTCGATTTGGTATCCATCTCAAACTAGTTTCCAACCATGGTTCCCATTTTGAAGCCACTATTTGGAAAGAGATCTCATACTTGTTGAATTTCAAACACCAATTATCTCCTCCTCCTATTATCCCTAGGATAATGGACAGCTAGAGGTCGTCAAAAAATATTGAAAACAATAATCCAATGAATGGTGTATAAGTACAAATCCAATTTTGCATCATATTCTATTTACAGTGATTTGGGGCTACTAAATCTCAACCAAAACTATGACATTATTCACTCCTTTCCACCTTGTAGATGGAGCATAATCAATTCTACCCATTGAGTTCCAAATATTGTCCCTACACCTCACTGTCGAACTTTTGCCTGAGACCACTTCTCTGGAACAACATTTTATCACCCTTGAGAAAGAATATGAGGCTTTTCATGTCGCACTCCAAATAATCTAAGCCACCAAACATCGATCCAAATCCTAGTAGGACTCTCACGTCCACCATCTCTCCTTCAAGGAAGGAGACCTTGTCCTTCTCTATGACCAAGCACATGATAAACTAGGAAAGGGAAAGTTTGAATCCACGTGTAAGGAAAATATGTTGTCAAGCACTATCTGAGAAAGGGTGCATACATCCTCCTTTATGAAGGTTACCTCTTGAAAAATCCCTATAACGAGTTATATCTCAAGAGGTTTTATGCATAACCTGACTGAGCCGTATGTTCATTGTGCTATAGATGTTTCCCCTTTTTGTTTTAACTTTTTCGAAAAAGATCCTCATGGTTTGTTTCCTTGAACTTATCAAATGGATTCCTATCCTACCATTATGGTGGTTACACTGACGACACAAGTAGATACTTCCTAAATATTTCCTCAGATACATGGGTCATGTACTCGCTGGTTAATGCATTGATTCATATCAGTCGTGAATGCATTGGAGAATCCACCAACAACCAGGAATAATACAATGTTGTGATTGGTATATTGAATGGTTCCCTACATTCAAAATTCGCCACCTTCGTGTTTACCCTCATTCCCATATTCTTGTTGCACAATTGAACAACATTTATAGGGTACGTGATCCTTTCCTCTTTAGAAAGTTCCTACGCACTAAACAATTGGTTAGATTCTTTGGTTCCATTACATTCGTTCATGTTCCTAGGAGTTTAAATAGTGTAGCAAATCAAATGGCTAGTAACATTCTAGAGAGACACATAAATGATCTACAATAAATAAATCATCATCATGCATATTTTTTCATTTTTTCATTCACATGTAAATAATATTCATATCATATTCATGAGGCTCAAAAAAATACAAAGTGTCACACCCACGTGCATATGTAAGTATATGTAACTAAGAGGCCACGTCGAATCTCTACATCTATAACCCTTCAAACCGGTATATAGGTACCCCCATCCCTACTAAATGTCATATGCATCAACCTTTTTCATCCCCCTTTATGACTATAGGGCTGGTGCAAGCTAATGTTGGTTACTTATGACGCATTCGTTGCAATGGACTTCTATAAAAACATAAATCTAAATGTCAAAAAGAAATATTAGAGGTACCTACACAATGTTTTGGAATATGGCGTAAGAATATGAAACGTGGAAAATCGGACCACCTTCTGGAATATATAACTTTTATTTTTGGAAACTAAGTATAAATCCCAAAAACCAAGGTTCTTCTAAGGTTGGTATGCTATTTTTTTCTCAAAAAATAATGAATATGTTTGCGTTGGTCCACTCATTTGATATGCAAATGGTGGAATTTTGTGATAAAAATTATATAGAGTTGTAGATAACAAGTGTGTCTAGTGCACCGTTATTTTTATATATTTATTTATGTTATATATATATATATATTCAAATCAAGGAAATCAGTGATGCCCTAGAATGACAAGGTCGAGCATTGGTCCACCACATCTTGGTCTTAACATAGTCAATGAACAATATTTTTTTTTAGGATGTAGGTCTTTGTGTCTTTTTGTGCAGGTTCTTTTCCATTTTCTAAATAGGTGAGCCAATCAAAAGTTATAGCCGAAGCAAATAGCCTACCTTTTGTGTTAGATTAATGTTAGTCCATTTAAAATTAAATAAAAAATAGAAAAAGATAATAGATTTAAATAAAAATTACATATTCAGAATCTACAGACAAAGTTACACAAGTGTGTGAATTTTCATTTGCAGTGGAAAAGCGTGGCATATGCAAAATCATGTACAAAATAGGATAAGTGGTAAAAAACATGTTTTATGTCATAAGACAGTCCAAACCACTTGGTTTGGCAACCCGAACCTAAAACCAAAGCAGCCAAGTCATCCACCATGTAGGTTGGAAAAAAGGTTCCTGACAAAATTCTAGATTTAAATCATGTGTGCGCATAGTTTAGAACACAATGCGCATGCACTAGAAGCGCGATCGCGCTACTAAGTGTGCATGCATTAAATATGTGTGCGCGCAATTGTTAAGTAAAAACTTTGTTTTGATTTTATTTTCAAGCATTTGCAATGGAATGATTATGATAATGAGGATGATGATGACAATGATGATGATGAGGATGATGACTATGATGATGATGATGATGATGATGATGGCAATGACGATGATGATGATGGTGATGATGATGATGATGATGATGATGAACAATGATGGTGATGATGATGATGAGGATGATGATGAACAATGATGGTGATGATGATGATGAGGATGATGACTATGATGGCGATGATTTAGTGATGATGATGATGACGATGATGGTGATGACTATGGTGATGATGACGATGATGATGATGAGGATGATGATGATGACGATGATAATGAGGAACAATGATGATGATGATGATGATGATAGGTTTAGTTGAAACTTTGCTTCGATTTTATTTTCAAGCATTTTCAATGGAATGAGGATGATGACCATGACGATGATGATGAACA
>LPNX010024499.1:146753-173103 GCA_001517045.1 Pseudotsuga menziesii | reverse complement strand
GGTGTTGTGGTTTTGTTGTGTTGTTTCCATTTCTGTTATTTTCATGCATCTAACTGATTATATCTGATAATATAAGATCTCTGCTAATACCAAGCTTCGCAATGAATTCCCTGTAGTGGGTTATGCAAGTTTGGTTTGTCTTTTATGCTCTGAAGTTATATGTGAATGAATGATAAGTAAACAGGAAGTTGAATAATAATTGTTTAGAAAGGCTAAGGTACATTAATCCCCCTCTTTGCATGCAGAAACCTGATTCTGCGGCACCCCATTGCTGTTTCGGGTGAGACTACAACCTGCGCGCAGGTTGTTGCCGAAAGGGCCAACACAGTGAGTCGTTTGTTGGTGCGAAGTATAAAGCATTAACCCGGGTTTGCCCAAGTGCCAACACCCTCATTGCAACCGGGGCTTACTAGGGTTGCGTTGCTGTGAATGGGAGAGTTGGGATTTCCGCTAACCCCACTTTCCATGAGAGGAATCCTACACAGTAGAACAAGTTTTAGTTACAACATTTTAAATATATTAAAATTAATAAACCTTCTTGAAGTATAGAACTTGACCAACATTTACCTGATAAGGAAATCATTGGAGAACTCGTGGACGCAAATAGCTGGAGTAGCTCGATGGTATCTGGAAGAGGAATACCTGGATAATTTTATTGTGCTGGCTACAACTGAAAACCCTCAGTCATGAGTCCAAAGAAAAACAAGCAACACTTCAACTAGGATGAAGAGCAGTCTTCTTCAAGCTCTGTCCACTATTTATATGTATGTTTTACCAACTCGGTCCTTGAATCGATGAAGGAAAATGATTTTTCACTCACACAATTCTTCACAGTAGTTGTTAAATTCATAAAACTAGTATATACTTCTCACAAGGCCAAGCTCACAGTGGAAATGGGAAACCTGGAGGTCATTAAGGAGTAATGGCAGCCATGAGCTCACAGCTCGGTTGCACCAGTCGAAGGAACCCTTACTCTCTTGAAAATGAATATTAAGGCAAAACCAAAGTCAACTTAACCAATGGTTTGATCCTCCACATGTCCTTTAAGATTTTTCATCGGTGTGGGTAGCAATTCTATAGTCACGTATGCAGTTTTAAATCTACATTAAAATTATTACATTTCAAACAATAATCATTCAAATAATGTAATATTTCATTGCTAATAATGCATTGAACTTTAATCAATTCGAAACCAAATCAACCATAGAATTACGAAAAGTTTTTTCTTTTAAGATTTTGTTGTGGGTCATGATAAGGAAGGCTCTTTGTTAACATTGTTTTATAAAACATAGGTAAAAGACTTATGTTGATCTATATACTATTTTAAGAATGAGATCTAATAATGCCTAGTTTTAGTCTTTTGATTGTTAAGAGTTGGAAGTAAAATGATAATTATAACCAAAGCAATAACAAGTTCTCCTATAGTATGTTAATCAACAAACTTACCTCAAGAGTTATTAAACATTCTTGTGTAAAGGTGTTGCTATAGCTAATGGGTACACCAAGAAATAGAGGTATAAGATACAATAAGAAGAAATCAAAGTAAAAACTATAAGAGTTTAAAAAGGCATTTTTCCAACTAGGATTAGAATCTTGACCCACTTCTTTTAATGCAATGTGTATTTGGGGATGCTAGTAAATGCAGTCCATAGACCCATATAAGAATCTCAGTGTAAATATAGCATCCAAAAATTGAGTAAATAGATAGAAGTAAAACTCCATGCAGTTGATGTTGTATTCTACCTCTCCTTCTTCTTGAGTGAACTCTGGTTCTTCTTCTAGTACAACATTCTTAAAAGGAGCTATGATGCTTTGATCCTCAGCTTGATTCCTATCCCTTTGAAGGATCTAAGCTAGTGGGTTATTTCTTGTATAAGGGACAAAATTAGGGTTTCTGGGAGCAAAATCATTTGGCCCTTTACCCCTCATAGGTATTTTCCCTCAGTCCTTAAGC
The DNA here is from genome assembly GCA_001517045.1 of Pseudotsuga menziesii. Taxonomy (NCBI): domain Eukaryota; kingdom Viridiplantae; phylum Streptophyta; class Pinopsida; order Pinales; family Pinaceae; genus Pseudotsuga; species Pseudotsuga menziesii. Next base: position 171,149 of record LPNX010024499.1, on the reverse strand, counting down.
CTAGACATTTCAGCAGTCAAACTACCCAACATTTTTTCCATTTTGTCAATTTTATTCTGTGATGAAGAAGCCCCAAGAGGATCTGTGGGTTGCTTCTTCCTATCTACTTTTCCCTTAACCTTCTGAGATGTAACGATGTTGGATTCAACTTCTAGGGCAACATCCTGCATGAGTGACAGGGAAGCGTATCTTCTTTCCCTTAGAAGAAGGAAAAATTCAAAGTCAAAGGCATTGGCATAAGTGATCTTGGTTGTGTCAGTTGGCTTGATCTCAGCAAGGATCTTGCTGAACATCTTGTTAAATCTTTTGGTGAAGTTAGAAACAGACTCACCATTCTCCCTCTTCAGATTGCTAAACTCAGTGATATAATAAATGTGGTCTCTTCTCTCTCTCTAGTGCTTCAAAAATATGTCATCTAGGGCTTCAATGCCTGCTATCGATCTAGCAGGAAAATCTTTGAACCATTTTCTAACCTAACCATCTAGAATTTGCACAAAAAACCTAGTCCACAAATCTTCTTGTTCTATGTTTATGTTCTCGGCATAACTATAGAATTCCTATGGGTGTTCTTCAACTGTGAAATATCCCTCTCTAGTAAATTTAGGTGTGTATTCGAGATAATCTTCAGTAGGAATAGTAGAGAGGGGGTTAGGCAAATTCAGAGGGGCATATATAGCTACAAGGATCCTTTCCATTTTGGTCAGAGGGGCAGCCATATTGGCTATGGGTACAGAAAGGGCAGAAGGAGATACTCCTGGTTTGAGTAGCAACTGAGAGGCTATGCATGATGGATTTCTCCTAGTGGAGTGACCAGGGATTGGATCTACACAAGCAAGAGTGCTTGAAGATTCCTCAACCCTAAAATTTTATGATTCAATTATAAATTCCTGAGAATTACATGTTTCAATAGAAGGAGATTGAAATGGAGGTCTTTTTGATATAACAGTAGAAATACCTCTTGAAATACCTGATGTGGCTCCCCTTGCAGCTCTGGAATTCTACCTTAGTGAAGCCTTAACTCTTCTCAAAATATCTTTTGGATCTAAAATAGGTGTTGCTGGTGGCCCTTGAGGGTGTGCTCTGGTACTTGGTCTTCCTAAAGCCACCTTATTCCAATGGAGTCGCCAGATAGATGATACAACCAGAATAGTTTCTAGACTTTGCCTATCATCAAAGTAGGGTCTATGTCATCTCCCATGGAAGCTGAGCTTCAATCTCATCTCCTCAGCAATGACACCAATTTGTTATCACTCCAGGAAACTCCTCTAGGTTGTAGCTCAAGGATGCCTGGTAACTTAAATGTTTTTATGGTTTTTCTAAATGGATCAAGTCAGATGACCTAAAGGACCTCACACGCTCAATACATGCATAAAACTCAATAAAAGATAAGGCTTCTAACTACCAATGTTCATAGGTTTGATAATAGGGTGAAAAGATGGAGAACTTACTATGCTGGCAGATTCATATATAAAGCAATTACATATAAATGGCTAATCACATTAAGGAAAAGTACTTGCAATTCAACTCATCAACATACAGATAGGATAACATCTATCAGATATTAGATAACATGAATAAACCTGAATCAGATATTCAAGCACAAGCACAAAACAGAAAAGATATGGAAGCTGAACATATAATAGCAAAAGAGCTTATATTAGGTGATGAATAACATGAGAAGCTTGATAATAATAAAGGTCTAAAGGTCCCCGAATTCAAACCTTTGCTTCAACATTAGTCTTAGGCTTTATAGCCTTTACAAAAATATTCAGATCCTAAAAAGTTGGATCTAATCTACTAAAAATAGATAAAATAAATGTTTTTTGCAAAATCAGGTCAAAAACACTAATTTAAGTACTATTCTATCTAATGATAACTCTTGTTCACTCATTGAACTCTTTGATAACTATAGTGATTACTGAAGCAAAGTTGTAACCTGTCATCTAATAGATAAGCCACGGTTGGTAAAAAATAGGTAGGGTTTGTGACCCTTTTCTCCTTGATTGTATCCTCAAAACTGGAACAGACCTCCTCCATTGGTGCTTTTCAGCAAATTCCAGCTTTATATTTCATCCCTGAGATAGTTGTATTCGCCAAAATTGGTTCTGTGTGCCAAAATATCTTTCTACCCCCTTTTTGCTTTCAGTGGTTAAGGAAGCAGAATCATGGGTCTGTTAGCTATCGAAAGCTTTGCTTTCGGTGGCTAATGAACAGCTGTTGTGTTCACCTAAGCCACCGAAAGCTCAGTTTTCTGTAAAAAACATTATTAGCCTTTAATAATCCTTTTACACTTCACACCTGATTTTCGGCTACTCCTTCACCCAGCATGGGGTTTGGTAAAATAGCAACATCATGAGCTGCCTCGGGATCTTGCAAGCTTGCTACTTCCTCTGCTAGGGTTTCTAGTGCAAGATGAGCTTGAGGGATAGGGTTTGCATTTTTCTTCTGCAACCTCATCAACCTGATCATTCTATAAAGTCTGGTGTTGTCCCTCATTAGCCTCAGATTCCTTCTTTTCAGTAGGACATACATCCCTCTCATTTCTAGTAGAGAATTATGTAACTTAGCGTTATTATTGATTAACATTGCATTATTTCTTTTTACCTCTCTGTCTAAGATATCCATTTCATGTATTTTCCCTAACAGTTGGTTGATCCTCTGAGACCTAGTTTTTCTTGACGAATTCTTTGCTACTGGTTCATCCTAACCTTCCCTTGGTGTTGGTGAGGGAAAATCCTCTTGTTCTGCTGCAACCTATTCTGTAAGGTCAAATTCCTCCTCCTTTTCTTCTTCTGAGTCTGAGTAGGGCAGGTTTAGTATATTTTCACTTTGTGTTGGGGATTCCTTCTCCTTTTCACTAAATTCCAGGTTTATTTTTGCTTGATTGGCCTTAGAAGTTGGAGAAGACTGATCTATTGTCACCGGTGAAACGAACATCCTTTTCCTCTTGCCACTCCTGGGAGTGGTGGTCTTCTTTGAAGGGGGCTTTCATTCATCTTCTAGCTGTAAAAATGTTTCAAACTCATTCCATAATAAGAAATATGCCCATGCTATGTTTCTCCTCTGCATCAATTCTTGGACAATGAGTTGTATCAGGCCATGGTGAGATAACCTTCCAGCTATTTTAGTGGGTTGGGCCTTGACCTAGTGTGCCATCTTGGTTAGGCTCTTGTGGAGGTAGAAGGGTAGGTTTAAACGGATTCTTCCTGTAAAATGATTCATTAATTTAAACTGATATATCATCACCCTGTTATACCTTCCTTCATAGGTTATGTAAACCAAGATTGGTTTCAACAATTGCTGCCACCTCTCATCTAGCCAGGTGGATGGAACACTTTTCTTCCATACTACATCTCTGTGTTTGGGTTTTAAATATGATATGAACTCCACATTTTTAGTAATGGTGGTCTTAAAACATTTCTCTCCAGTTCTTGGGATTTATTTCACTTCTACAATTAGGGTTGAATCCACTAGGAACTCTTCCTTGTCTATCAGCGCCTTAGAGCCATCAAAAGAAAGGGCAAATGCTTCTGCCACTTGCTGGTGTGAACCTTGGATTTTCTCACAGAACCTGTAATAGCCTATATCTTTGAAGAATTGGCAGACTTCTGGATGTGACTCAAGGTAGTTGATGTCCCCTAGTTCCTGTCTGAGAGCAGGTCCTCCTCCCTTTTTCATCTCTGGGTTGTGATTCTTTGTACCTGCAAAAACCAAAATGCAAACTTTGTGAAGGAATCTAGCACGCTGGTTTCAAGGATGGCCTTGAGCAGTAAAAATGCATGCAGAGAATGTGGAGTGTACTAAAGATATGGTGTTGATTTTGAGGGGTTAACCACTCGATTGGTACTTGAGTAAGCTGATGGTGGATTCTGGTGATAACCATGAGATAGCCAGCTTAGTAATCATTTCCAACTGGGACTTGATGCTTCGTAGAGGTTTTATTGCAGTCGTGGGAAAAATGTAGGGCAAGCTAGGGTTTTGATTTCCATTAGTCATTTTAGATCAATAACGACCTTTTAGCCACCAATTTATGATTTACTACAGTCCCCCGGTATTTTCGGTGGTTTAAAGTGCTAGATTATGACATGCCTCATGATAATGAGTTTGATTTTGATGGACAGATAACTGTTTTCCTTTTTTGGCCTTTTCGGTGGTTAAGAGAATCTAGGGTTTAATTCTCAAGCTACTGGAATTCAGGCTTTTCGATGGCTAATGAACTGTTGGTACGTTCGCCTAAGCCACCGAAAGTATCCTTTCCAAAATAAAACATGATCAAGAGGCTTTTAGTGGTTAACGTGGTCTTGAGCCAGAACTATTAGCTATCGAAAGTCAGGCTTTTCGGTGGCTAATGAACTGTTGGAAAGTTCACCTAAGCTACCAAAAGCTAAAACTTTCAAATTTATTGAAAATCAAAACACCAAATATTCCAACTTTGTTAATAACCCAAACATCTTTCATACTATGACCTGAAATCTTCATCACTATGCAAAAATTAATTGTCTGAGTGGACCTATTGAAAATTAATTTATTTAGGAGATAATAGGATCATTGAATCTTGTGATCTTTAGACGTTTTTTGTCTTCAGGCTGCAAGTCAAAACATAAAAAAAACCATTTCTTTTGTGACAACTTTCTTTACTTCTTCAAACTTGTGGCAACCCATAACTGAAAATCACCTCCTACGCATCATATCATGAAAAATATGGGTTGATGGTCCAACCCCAAGATATGTCTCTATCAAACAAATTGAGATTCTGTAAAACAATATGGAGACATTGCTGAGTACCAAAAGAGAGATTTTAAGATTCAAGTTCTGCCTTCAATCTGGAGGAATGCTCCTTCATCTCTTCCACAGTCAGCATAACGATGTTGTCTTCCCAAGGAGTCTCCTCGAGAACATCTCTAGGGTGACTGTAAAGAGGATGATATCTATCATTTTGAGCATATTGATGCACCTGACAACGTCTCCTTGTCTCAGGAGGTTGATTAGGATTAGGAGCAGCAAACCCCGTAAGAAGATGTGCGTGCAAGTATTAATATATATATATATATATATATATATATATATATATATATATAATTTTTCAATCAAATTATACATGTCCATATAAACTGTGTTCATTAGAAATACCCGATGCATCATCTTGTGCCCCATCATTATTGTCAGAATGTCTAGAAGCACTTGTACAAAACCAAAAAATGGCAATCACATGTAAGTTAACAAGAAAAATCATCAAACAAGATTTCGAGTCAGAATGTACATGTGTAAACAACCTCTACCTGGCGATGGCGTATCTGAGGAATAAGACACTAAGTGTGTCCTATGTGTTTGTCCGTCAGCCCCTATAGACCCCTCAGACATACGTCTGTCATGATTAGAGCCACCACCTGTGCATGTAACAAGATCTTAGAAAGACCAGGTAAAATAATATTTATGTTCATATAGACTTGAGTATGAATTAAATAACAACTGAATTTATCTGATGATGACCTCAGGGATTGTGGCTGCATAGTAGCCAAGATTACTTCAGCCTTAAGCTATGAACCTGTGCATGGTAATAATATTCCTCATGTTAAAAAACATGTCAAACAATAATTCTAGTCAAATTGTACGTAAACAATCTCTACCTGGAAATGGCATCCTATGTGTTTGTCCACCAGCACCTATAAACCCATCAGACAGACACCTGTTGTGCTGAGAGCCAACACCTGTGCACACCAAGTTATTATCAAGATATGTACAAGAATATCTATGTTTATATAGACTTCAGCATGAAATGAATAACATTTTAATTTACCTGACGATGACCTCAAGTACTGTGGATGCATAGTAGCCAAAATTGCTTCGGGCTGAAGCTGTAAAGTTGTGCCTGATAAGAATTTTCCACATATTAAAAAACATGCCAAACAAGAATTCCAGTCAAAATGTATGAAAACAATATCTACCAGAAAATTGCATCCTATGTGTTTATCCACCATCCCCTGTAGACCCCTCAGACAGACGTCTGTCATGCTGAGAGCCACCACCTGGGCACAACAAGATCTTAGGTTTATATGTTTAAAAGAACATTTATTTTTATATATACTTGACTATGAATTGAATAACAATGAAATTTACCTGACGATGACCTCTGGGTCTGTCGCTGCATAGTATCCAAGCTTGCTTCACCCTCAAGCTGTGAAGTTGTGCATGATAAGAATTTTGCACAGATTAAAAAACACGCCAGACAAGAATTCAGTGAAAATGTACATGTAAACAATTTCTCTACCTGGAAATGGAATTTCTAAAGACTAAGACACTAAACGTGTCCTTTGTGTTTGTCCACTGGCCCTTGTAGACCCCTCAGACAGACGTCTGTCATGCTGAGACCCACTGCCTGGGCACAACAACATCTTAGATTTAGATGTGTAAAAGAAGATTTATTTTTATATGTTCTTGACTATGAATTGAATAACAATGAAATTTACCTAACGATGACCTATGGGTCTATCACTGCATGGTAGCCAAGCTTGCTTCACCCTCAAGCTATGAAGCTGTGTATGATAAGAATTTTGAACAGATTAAAAAACATGTCAAAATTAAATTTACCAAATTTAACATTGTGCACCTATGCATGATCAGAAATTATCACATTAAAATCATGTCAAAAGATGTCAAAGAAGATAAATATATTTTTGGATGCAATGATTCCTCGAGTGACATATTTAATGGGGCTACAATATACACATATAATGGTAGACCTCACCAAATGAACATCATGACAAAAAATTCAATCCCCAAGGATGGTTATGCATGCAAAACTAGAGTGAAATACATCACGTGGTCTTCATTTGGAAACCCTATAAAATTATGTTGTTGATTAAGAAACACATCTTACTTGGGATAAGAGAGGCTTTCTTGGACATCTCTTTTCCTTCTTTCCAAAAATGAGCACAAAGCCAAACTGTGAAATCATTGGACATTTTGTTAGATACATGTCTCTATTCTTCAAAATTATAGGACAAAAGTGGTGTCCCAAAGAGTTGTTACCCTCGCCACCGGAGTTCAAATCCCACTTTCTTACATGTTTTCTCTTAGTGAGATGAATGTTGATTAGCTATACATAATCTATTCATGAGTTGTTAACATGGCCTTGTTCCCTAAACAATCTAGGGTTTACCCTGAGTACCATCCTTGGAATGAGAGGAACCACCCAGGAGGTTCCCTCCCAAATATGTTACCTAGAAAAGAATTTTGACAAACATTTAGGGGACAAATTACCTAATATAACAAAAAATACCTAAATTCCTTTAAATATTAAATTAGATAAATTGAGCAGCTACCAAAAACATGAGTTTCTTGAGTATTTATTTCTACTCATCTTGCCACTGTGTCTTACACCCAAGATTACTATTTTCTACTTGAGTTTCAAGAGTATTTTTTTCTACTCGTATTGCCACTATCTTTGAAATTTTCTTAAAAGTGACATGCATGAAAACCCTAAAATGGCATGCACTCAAACCCTAAAAGTGACATGCATGCAAACCCTAAAGTGACATGCATACCCTAAAAGTGACATGCATGCAAACCCTAAAAGTGGCATGCATGCAAACCCTAAAGTGACATGCATACCCTAAAAGTGACATGCATGCAAACCCTAAAAGTGGCATGCATGCAAACCCTAAAACTGACATGCAAACCCTAAAAGCTATATAAGAAGGTTAGTTGAACCAAAAGGGTATCACTGTTATTATTCATCTTTTGGAAACACGTTTTGGGAGCTCGATGAGCTACTTAGGGTTAGGGAAGATTGCCTTGACCTAATTGGATTTAGTGGTGAAATCTATACAACCTAACCAATTGCTAGGGTGAATCATCCAGATTTACCATTGTGTACTTCATTGATTGAATAGAAACTTTTGAATACAATGATTCATCAAGTGACATATTTAATGGGGCAGCAAGATACACATCTAATGGTATACCTCGCCAAATGAACATCATGACACAAAATTCAATCCCCAAGGATGGTCATGCATGTGAAACTAGAGTGAAACACATCACGTGCTCTTCATTTGGCAGCCCAATAAAATTATGTTGTTGATTAAGAAACACATCTTACTTGGGATAAGAGAGCCTTTCTTGGACATCTCTTTTCCTTCTTTGCAAAAATGAGCACAAAACTATATTGTGAAATCATTGGACATTTTGTTAGATACATGTCCCTATTCTTCAAAATTATAGGACAAAAGTGGTGTCCCAAAAAGTTGTTACCCTCGCCACCAGATTTCAAATCCCACTTTATGGCATGTTTCCTCTTAGTGAGTGTTGACTGAAATATTTCACCTCCTACAGATAGCAAGGTGTTCCGCTAGTCTGAATGGTTCAGATCCAGAACAAATAGATCATATAGGTTGATAAATCCCCCTAGATGCTGTAGATATCTGGAATACAAGGCTTTGATAGTTCACCTGTGTACCTACAAAAGAGTTCAACACGAAACAGATCAAAGCAACCAGAATATGATCTACTAATCTATGCTAGTGACTAAGGAATCTAGCAATATATATCTGAAATCAAACATCAACAATATATATGGGACAGAAAATCAACTTGCATTAGAAATATGAAGAAGTTTACAACCAAGCCTTAGTGTTGACATGCATCTCCATGAAACCATCTCTTCATCCGTAAAAGCTCCGACACTAGCTCTCTATGCTCTCTCCAAATGATCTTGGGACAAGAATCAATCCAACAGCATAACAATACCTTCAATGTTCTCCCCTCAACCATGGCTATGAGCTCATATATATAGGGCTTTAATGGATAGAGATGGTTGAGAAATTAGTGGGTAAGGTGGCCTCTAAGATCCTAGGATGAGGGATCTCAATCTCAACCAACCCATAGTAGTAGGGATAAGGGATATCTCAAGGCTTATTATCTAGAAGCCTCGAGAAGCTTCTCTTTTTCCATTTTTACCTAGGGTATCGCGCTTCTCCTTCTATGAAAGAGCAGTTCTAGTAATAACCGCCTATGGACCAAAGGCAATGGGCAGTGGCACCGCTTGTGGACAACCAATGAAAGGTGGTGCGAGCAAGGGTACCGCTCCTGGATAAAGGGGCATGCATAGTGCTAGGAATTTGTATGACAGACTGATAAAAAACCATTTAGTTTCCACTCCATAAGCTAGGATTCAGGGCAAGTAGGTATGTCAAATGTCTTATCACATGATGGTGATAGGATTTTGGTATAACAGGATGCCCCCCAAAGCATGAGTCTTAGAGTGATACGATAAAAGAGAGCTTTAAGAACAAGTCGTCGCCAGGAGATGAAAATGTTGGCTCAATCGGAGCATGAAGTCAAGTAGGCATCTGTAGTACATCAGTATGTTGACTCATAGACACAAGTAATGAAACTTATAGCTGCAGACCAATACAAGGCAGATCCATGAGTGGAATATATAAGCATGGCTACTAGAATACAACGTAGATCCATGTGATAGAGGAATCAAACTTGGACATAGATACTAGACATAAAACGTAGATCTATGTCATATACACACAAATTTGAGCATAGCCACGACCATACAAATGTGGATCCATGCTAGATATACAAAACTCCATCGCAACCTGGGGAAAAACAATGAGCGCTTTTAAATAGATACCCAGGGTCTTCGTCTTGTCTTCCACAAAGTACGATTCCATCCATGTGATTACAATGATCTGAAGTCGAACATGGTAGAAACCACTTGATTACCGACCAATGATGTGAACCATTAACAAGTGCGAGGGCAATCACCATTAATGTCAATGATTCCCAAGGTAACTTAGTACAATCTACTGAGTGCGAATAGATGTCCTGATGTTGAACACCCAATTGATTCTATCGATCAAAGGTAAATGATGTGAACCAATGTTGAGAGCGAGAGAATATTTCATTAAGGCATACAGATCTCAAGGTACTGAATATTGTTTAAAAGACTAGTTCTTGGATGGTGAGCTGATGTCGATGGGAATAGTATCATCGAAGGAGGGCCATGATGAGTCCCACATTGACAACACAAAACTCGGAACATAGTTCTGGATATGATGTGAACATAGTAACCATATGAATAACTCAAATATACTGACACAAAGGCTGTGTATAATGTAGAGGTAAGACTTCTCCAGATTCCCTTTGAACATTGGGTGGCATGACAAAATGACTTGGCAGCATGACTGGACAGGACATATACACAATGCAACAGTGGACAATGCATTCTTTTTAAAGCCTCAAAGGATTGACATGACTCATGAAAGTGGATCATCACAGAGATCAGTTGAATACCCAATTGACCGACATGATTGTACAGATAGGTGCCATGTTTGAAGGTAACGACAAACAACTGCCATTATTTGCAAAATGATTCCCTTTCCCATTTCCCCCATCATGATCAATGAGTGCCTCTTTTCGGTTTTACAAGTTCAAAGAGGGTAACAAACACTCGATATAGCTTTCCAGAAGACAAGTCCAGTCCCATATGTTTTACGAACCTGAGAGAGGATGGGTTCGTTCCCAAAACAAGTCTCTCAATGTTTAATTTAATGAGTCCACTGAAAGAAAACTCAGTATCGTTCATGTTTAGAGAGTCTGAACGAATACAGAAGAAAATTCCATGAGGGTCCTTTTTCGTATGATTTAGTCTCTAAGGCCTAAAAAAGTGTAAAATAATACCTTAGAGAACTCTTCCAGTCGTGATTGGCTGGAGTGTTCCTTTCTCATAAATAGTCCTATCCAAACCGAGAAAGAGATAACCTACCGTCGGATGGACGAATCTTCAAATATTTTAACAAGCGTGAAGAAGACAAGATCGTTCGACAATATTTTCGTATTTAGGGAGCCTAAAAAGAGTTTAAAGAGGACTCCATTAAAAAATTTCATGTTTGAATCCAAAGAACGAAAAAGTAATAAACTAATATCAAACAAAATTTCATGTTTTAACCAGAGCACGAAAAATGAAAAGTAAGCTCAACATCATCTTACTGTTTTTAACGAGCTCAAAGATCAGTTAAAAGAATGCTCAAGGATTGGTTTCACTTTTACGCGAGCTTGAAACCAATGGGTAAACTATGCTTGAAAAATCCCATTAACATGATATACAGAGGTTGGAATCTTGCCCCCCAGCATGATTTCTAGTGAATCTTACCCCTAGCATGGTTGCTAGGGGCTCGACATGCCCCCAAGCTTCATTTCATTTAACGTCGATTCTTCCTCCATACCCAACCTAAAAAATTGGTTACTAATGTGAAAATGTTCACCAGGGGGTAGGAAGAACGAGAATCAGGCAAGCGAAAAGAAGGTTCAAGTTCTAACACTAAAGGGAAGACTCGAATCAAGGGAAGGGGATCTGTTTCATTTTTTACACAAGCTTGAAACAGAAGGTAACTATGCTTGGAACATGGTTTCATTTTATGCAAGCTTGAAGCCAAAAGGTAAACTATGCTTAAGGAAACCTACTTCATTTTTTAATGAGCTCAAAATAGAAAATGAACTATGCTCAATAATGATTTCATTTTTATGCAAGCTTGAAATGAAAAGGTAAACTATGCTTGAGGAGATCCATTTCATTTTTTAATGAGCTTGACATAGAATAGGAACTTTTCTCAGGGAAAACTCACATGATTGTCAAAACCTGACATGATGGTTAGGTGCTATTTCATTTTTTAATGAGCTTGACATAGAATGGGAACTTTGATCAAGAATGGTTTCATTTTTATGCAAGCTTGAAACCAAAAAGGTAAGCTATGCTTGAGGAGATCTATTTCATTTTTTAACGAGCTTGACATAGAATGGGAACTTTGCTCAAAACAAGGTTTCATTTTTATGCAAGCTTGAAACCAAAAGCATAAACTATGATTAAGGAGTGGTTTTATTTTTTAATGAGCTTGAAACCAAAAGTAAACTATGCTCTCGACATGGTTTCATTTTTATGCAAGCTTGAAACCAAAAGTGTAAACTATGCTTAAGGAATGGTTTTATTTTTTAATGAGCTTGAAACCAAAAGCATAAACTATGCTCTAAAACCTGCTCCTACCAAACATGATATACAGAGGTTGGTAGGATGCCTCCATTTCATAAAAATTTAAAGGCTTAACTCCAGTATGAAGTCCAAATACTAGAGCCATGCCCCCCATTTTACCTATGATGGGAAGAAGCTAACTAGAATAAGGGGAAGGAACCACAAGAACATGCTGCACATTTAGGGCAGTTTGATTACTAGGATTAATGCGATGGTCAGGTGTAACAAAGGAAATTTGATCAATGGTCACAATCTTCCCATCATGGGGAAAATGCGTAACTCGAAAGAGTGTGGACATAACATTCTTCATGGCATAATCATAATCATGTCCAAGGAGCAAATTGAAATCTAAAGGACCTTGAACCACCATAACATCAATACATATAGTTTTCCCTCCTAATGTAATAGGTAAACAAGGAAGGGTCCCTAAAGGTGCAGTAGGTCTGCGATTAAAATCCAGTATCTGATCGATGGCTGGCACAATCTGAGGAGAACCTAAATATTGCCAAGCAGTTGAGGATAGAATACTAACAGAAGCCCCTTCGTCAACAATAGTGCGAAGTATCCGCCTAGCAGTAACATTCACATATTTGGAAAGGAACACTCGAATGAAGACGAGACTCTATTTGGTTACTCCAGTCAAAGGAAATAACCTCACTACTCAGAGAGGGTTCTGTCGAAACAGACAAAATTTCCTCTTGTCAAGAACAATCAGAACGAAGCATAAAAACTTCAACAGGTTTTGGTTCATTCTCTACTGGAAGAGAAGAAAAAGATGAAGATTTGGTCAAAGAGACTACTTTAGTCTTAAGACTCTTTGATGAAAGAGAAGGATCGGGTGGAAATGACACCGACTCAACCACTTTAACTTCACTCTCCAAAGGAAGAGTGGGATCAACCACAGATAAATCCAAATCAACCAGTGGGGGATCAAGGGATAACTTATTATCACTTGTTGGAATCACCTGTTGATGATCAGTAATATTTTCCAACCAATGCGAAGCTTCATCCATGCTTGGACAAAGAAAAGTATGATGCATATCCTTGCATATCAAACAAGGATACAAGACTTTACCCTTACGACCTTTTACCAATGGATCACTGGTTGAGGGAATATCGTCAACATGATGATTAGAGGTTGATGACTCAGACGGTTTGGATCTTTTAGACCACTCTTCTTGTACACAGGAGAGACTGGGACACTCCTTAAGAAGGTTGTCCCCCTTGCAAAGCTTACAAGGGAACTTTGGTTTTTCGAGTGTTCTACTAGAATGAACACCATTAAGAGTAGATGGTTGCTGCTTTTTTCTCTTTCTTATCCTTCTTCTTCTTACTCTTCCCTTTCTTCTTCTTCTTATCCGCATGACTACTAACTGTAGAGCTTTGGTCAAGCGAAGAAGAAAAAAGAGATGAAGCCACAACCAGCAAAGAAGGAGCAGGATTAGGTTGATATAGATCCTCTCTTAGAGGAGAGGTGACATTTGAGACATTAGGTGTAACATGAATTACCGGATTAAATAGCCAGACCAGTAATCCTATAGTTAATCCTGGAAGATTTAGAGTGGAAATAAAGGGAGGACCAATACCTTCACTGGGAGGGAATACAAAAGGTACACCTTGGAAAGGGACCTCTTGATTGGTAGTCCCAGATGGGGATGCCATATCTAAATTCTCTAATAACCCCCTAACTACCACGCACAAGAAAGTACTACTCAAACTAAAAGTAATAAGCAAACATGTGAAAGGAGTGGATAAGAGTCAGGAACCTCACAGGACAGGCCAAAAGGATAACTCAAATGGTTTGAGGATTCCAAAAAGGGTCTCCTGATATACACAAGGTACGAGGGAGCTCAAATCAATAGTAGTGCTGTCTAATGCATAACCGTACACAAGGGGCCTTCCGATATGCAATTGAGTACGTGAAGTACCTTTCTATATGCCTCAAGGGTACGTAAAAGGCCATTCGATATGCCGACGGTACGTGGAAGAACTGCACCAGTCTCAGGATGTAATGCTGACAAATAACGACAGCTCCTACATTTAACGACGCCCGAACACTTCTCTAACTTATCACTCAAATTGCTAAAAGTTTTAACCTAGTAATACCATTAATTTTATCTTGTGCGTTTAGGTGGAACCATGGAGTGAAAATTTGAAATTAAAGAAGATGCACACTAATCTATATGATAATGCAAGTTTTCCTCTTCAATGAAATTCTACCTAAGAGAGGGAGAGAGATTTAATTTTCTTCCAAAAAATGCACACCCAAATGCAAATGCAATTCTATCTTTTCAAATGAAAAGTGAAATATCAATGCACCCCAAACAATCTTCAAAGCAAATAAAAAATAGATCTAGAGAACATCTAACATAAATAAAAAATGTTTCCTATCTTTTCATGCTTCAAAAAGACGCATAAAAACTCAATGGAAAGACGATTTCACTAATGTTTCCAAACAAATCTAACTCTAATGCATGCAAAGCTGAAAATAGATGTTTCTTCTCAATGAAAGTAATATCTAGAATTTCAAACAATCATGCACAAAACAAGAACAAAATCGTTAAACAACTTGTGAATAAAGAAAAAGAGAGAGAAAACTAAAACTTCTCTTTGAAACAAACAAGGAAACAAAGAACCAATCTTTCCTACCAAGCACTGAGAAAATCAGTATGCAAAAGGAAACAAGAATCACCCCAAGCAAAGAAAGACTCAAAACAACATGGATCACTCATGCATTCCAAGTCTAGAACAAACCAAAACCTACTCATGAAAATGAAAAGTATATTTCCAATTCTAATGAATAATATCTACAGAAAGGAGCAAGAGGTTTCAAGCAAAGAAAAGAATGTAAACTCCAATGCAAGAAACATAGACTCTCTTTGAATGCAAAGAGAATACACTTCACTTTCATCAAAAAGTAAGCCAAAAACAAACAAAAGTCAAAATACAAAGTCTAGAATAGGGCCTACCTGGCATTGTGTAGATGAAGCTGCTGACAGGCGGTTTTGAGGTAGAACCGCTCCTTTCTCACTGGATTTAGGAAGTGGAACTGCGGGCTGCTAACTGGACACAGGAAGTGGCACCACTCCTTGCCTAAAGAAGATTTGGGGTTCCCTGTAAAAATCCAAAAAACAAAGAGAACGAAGGATCCAGTTAGAAAAGGACCAGATCATGGAAAATACTGTTGAATTGAGTATGGAAATAGAGCATAAAAGACCGAAATAACTCAGTTCTGAACAGATCTAGAAATTTCAAACCCAAATAATACAAATCAGAAAGTAGATCTGACTGAAAAGAGTTGAAGAAAATGGAGCCTAGATTCGGACAAGAGTTTCAGACTGAGCAAGATCAGAACCATTGATACACTAATTCCCCAGTAGAGTCGCCATATTTGTTGACCGAAATATTTCACCTCCTGCAAACAACAAGGTGTTCCACTAGTCTGAATTGTTCAGATCCAGAAAAAATAGATCACAGAGGTTGATAACTCCCCCTAAACACTATAGATATATGGAATACAAGGATTTTATAGTTCACCTATGTACCTGCAAAAGAGTTCAACATGAAATAGATCAAAGCAACCAGAATATGATCTACTAATCTAAGCTAGTGACTAACTTATCTAGCAATATATATCTGAAATCAAACATCAACAATATATACGAGATAGAAAATCAACTTTCATTATAAATATGAAGAAGTTTAGAACCAAGACTTAGTGTTGACATGCATCTCCATGAAACCAGATCTTCATCCCCGAAAGCTCCGACACTAGCTCTCTATGCTCTCTCCAAATGATCTTGGGCCAAGAATTAGTCCAACACCATAACAACACCTTCAATGTTCTCCCCTCAACCATGGCTATCAGCTCATATATATAGGGCTTTAATGGATAGAGATGGTTGAGAAATTAGTGGGTGAGGTGGCCTCTAAGATCCTAGGATGATGGATCTCGAGCTCAACCAACCCACAGTAGTAGGGATAAGGGATATCTTGAGGCTTATCATCTAGAAGCCTCGAGAAGCTTCTCTTTTTCCCTTTTTACCTAGGGTACCATGCTTCTCCTTCTATGATAGAGAGGTTCTAGTAATAACCGCCTATGGACTAAGTGAAATGGGTGGTGGCACCACTTGTGGATAACCAATGAAAGGCGATGCGAGAAGGGGTACCACTCTTAGATAAAGGGGCATGCACAGTGCTGGGAATTCGTATGACAGACTGATAAAAAAACCATTTAGTTTCCACTCCAGAAGCTGGGATTCAGGGAAAGTAGGTATGTCAAATGTCTTATCACATGATGGTGACAGGATTTTGGTATAACAATGAGATGAATGTTGATTAGATATACATAATCTATTCATTAGTTTTTAACATGGCCTTGTGCCTTGAACAATCTAGGGTTTACCCTGAGTACCATCCTTGGAATGAGAGGAATCGCCCACAAGGTTCCCTCCCAAATATGTTACCTAGAAAAGAATTTTGACAAACATTTAGGGGAAAAATTACCTAATATAACAAACAATACCTAAATTCCTTCAAATATTTAATTAGATAAATTAGTCAACTACCAAAAGCATGAGCTTCAAGAGTATTTATTTCTACTCATCTTTCCACTGTGTCTTACACCCAAGATTACTATTTTTTACTTGAGTTTCAGGAGTATTTTTTTCTACTCGTCTTACCATTATCTTTGAAATGTTCATAAAAGTGACATGCATGCAAACCCTAAAAATGGCATGCATGCAAAACCTAAAAGTGACATGCATACAAACCCTAAAGTGACATGCATACCCTAAAAGAGACATGCATGCAAACCCTAAAAGTGGCATGCATGTAAACCCTAAAACTAACATGCAAACCCTAAAAGCTATATAAGAAGGTTAGTTGAACCAAAAGGGTATCATTGTTATTATTCATCTTTTGGAAACACATTTTGGGAGCTCGGTGATATACTTAGGGTTAGGGATGATTTCCTTGACCTAATTGGATTCGGTGGCGAAATCTATACAACCTAACCAATTGCTAGGGTGAATCATCTAGATTCACCATTGTATACTTCATTGATTGAATAGGAAATTTTTAATACAGTGATTCCTCAAGTGACATATTTAATGGGGCAGCAAGATAAACATCTAATGGTAGACCTCGCCAAATGAACATCATGACACAAAATTCAGTCCCCAAGGATGGTTATGCATGCAAAACTAGAGTGAAACACATCATGTGCTCTTCATTTGGCATCCCTATAAAATTATGTTGTTGATTAAGAAACACATCTTACTTGGGATAAGAGAGGATTTCTTGGACATATCGTTTCCTTCTTTGCAAAAATGAGCACAAAACTAGACTATGAAATCATTGGAGATTTTGTTAAATACATGCCCCTACTCTTCAAAATTATAGGACAAAAGTGGTGTCCCAAAAAGTTGTTACCCTCGCCACCAAAGTTCAAATCCCACTTTCTGACATGTTTCCTCTTAGTGAGTTGAATGTTGATTAGCTATACATAATCTATTCATTATTTTTTAACATGGCCTTATGCCCTGAACAATCTAGGGTTTACCTTGAGTACCATCCTTGGAATGAGAGGAACCGCCCACAAGGTTCCCTCCCAAATATGTTACCTAGAAAAGAATTTTTACAAACATTTAGGGGAAAATTACCTAATATAACAAAAGATACCTAAATTCCTTCAAATATTAAATTAGATAAATTGTTCAGCTACCAAAAACACGAGCTTCAAGAGTATCTATTTCTACTCATCTTTCCACTGTGGCTTACACCCAAGATTGCTATTTTTTACTTGAGTTTCAAGAGTATTTTTTTCTACTCGTCTTGTCACTATCTTTGAAATGTTCATAAAAGTGACATGCATGCAAACCCTAAAAATGGCATGCATGCAAACCCTAAAAGTGACATGCATGAAAACCCTAAAAGTGGCATGCATGCAAACCCTAAAAACTATATAAGAAGGTTAGTTGAACCAAAAGGGTATCATTGTTATTATTCATCTTTTGGAAACACATTTTGGGAGCTCGGTGATATACTCAGGGTTAGGGAAGATTTCCTTGACCTAATTGGATTCGGTGGCAAAATATATACAACCTAAACAATTGCTAGGGTGAATCATCTAGATTCACCATTGTGTACTTCATCGATTGAATAGGAATTTTTGAATACAATGATTCCTCAAGTGACATATTTAATGGGGCAGCAAGATAAACATCTAATGGTATACCTTTCCAAATGAACATCATGACACAAAATTCAGTCCTCAAGGATGGTTATGCATGTGAAACTAGAGTGAAACACATCACGTGCTCTTCATTTGGCAGCCCTATAAAATTATGTTGTTGATTAAGAAACACATCTTACATGGGATAAGAGAGGCTTTCTTGGACATATATTTTCCTTCTTTGCAAAAATGAGCACAAAACTAGACTGTGAAATCATTGGATATTTTGTTAGATACATGCCCCTATTCTTCAAAATTATAGGACAAAAGTGGTGTGCCAAAAAGTTGTTACCCTTGCCACCGGAGTTCAAATCCCACTTTTTGGCATGTTTCATCTTAGTGAGCTGAATGTTGATTAGCTATACATAATCTATTCATGAGTTGTTAACATGGCCTTGTGCCCTCAACAATCAAGGTTTTACCCTGAGTACCATCCTTGGAATGAGAGGAACCGCCCAGGAGGTTCCCTCCCAAATATGTTACCTGGAAAAGAAAAATGAGAAACATTTAGGGGAAAAATTACCTAATATCACAAAAATACCTAAATTCCTTCAAATATTAAATTAGATAAATTGGTCATCTACCAAAAGCATGAGCTTCAAGAGTATTTATTTTCACTCATCTTACCACTGTGGCTTACACCCAAGATTACTATTTTCTACTTGAGTTTTAAGAGTATTTGTTTCTACGCATCTTGCCACTATCTTTGAAATGTTCCTAAAAGTGACATGCATGAAAACCCTAAAAATGACATGCGTGCATACCCTAAAAGTGACATGCATGCAAACCCTAAAAGTAGCATGTCTACAAACCCTAAAACTGACATGCAAACCCTAAAAGCTATATAAGAAGGTAAGTTGAATAGAAAGGTTATGATTGTTATTGTTAACCTTTTGGAAACAAGTTTTGGGAGCTCGGTGAGCTAATTAGGGTTTAGGGCGAATTTCCTTGACCTAATTGGATTCGGTGGCGAAATCTATACAACCTAACTAATTGCTAGGGTGAATCATCCAGATTCACCATTGTGTACTTCATTGCATTAGAGATTCATTGTGTTTAGGGCATTGTTGGAGCTTCCTTAAAGTTTATAGTTGGGCATATGTGTTCATTAATCATGGCAGCAATCCTATCATTGTTGAGAAAGGGGGGTCTCCACCAAATTCTGGGCAACAATATTCCTCTGTACTGCTACTGCTAAATTGTATACTGAAATCGTGGTTATCTCCATCCATTCCTCCTCAAAAGAACAGGTCATCGATTTACTATGGACAAGGGTTCATTCTATTGGCAACAAGTTACGAGTGAGCAAAGTATTATCATGAGGGAAATCATCCTGCTTGATAAGCGTGATCTCTACAGGAAGGCAATAAAGCAAAGAAGGCTCACTTAAATTTCCCTGGATAAGAGGGATGGTGTACTAAAGAGATCGTGATCGCATCTTTAAGGGTTGCATACACTAAAGAGAGGCATCATTAGTCTATCTAGATGCCCTTCCTCCAATCTCAACATAGCTCTCAAGTAAGCACACTTCCATTGGGGCCTATTCATCATCTGTGTTTATACATCAAACTGCTACAGCCCTCAGAGATTGACTTGCCATTATTATTTGAGATTTGCATGCACATAAGAAGGAAGGGATCAACACATGGAAGGTGTTCGGGTACACATGGTACTCTCAAAAGACTGAACACCTTGAGCAACCGCTTCACACAAACAGATCACAGATCAACACATCGATGTTTGTCACGTGGTTAAACCCCTCGAGAGGGAAACAATCCGCAGCCCCAGCCAAATAGCTACTTGAAGCAATTTATTATGCAAAAGAAAAAAAGTTACATGAGCTTCTCATAATCGATCAACTAGCTAAGGACCCTCTGTGCTCTTTAAATAGAGATCATAGACCAATCGGGTTTTAAGCCACTGATCAATGGTAGGTATGATCTAAGAGAAGTTGAACCATCGGATCACTCTATGTCTAGAACATATCGTGACCGTCAGATTAGAATATTTACAAATGCATACTAATGCATACTAAAGAAACACACTTTTACCTAACGGATATATTACACAAGTTGATCTTAACTAACTCCTAAGTGTCTAAATATCCTAACATCCCCCCTTAAGAACAACTTGGGATAGGATTGAAGGATTTACAAAAGTGACACTATTAGGAGAAGGAAGGAGGAATTAGAGCCTACCCCCCCTTAAGGACACATTCCTGAACTCCTAACATAGACTGAAGTTTAGAAAACTTTGCTTTTATAAGAGACTTGGTGAAGATGTCTACAACTTGATCATCTGTAGGGCAATAGAGAACTTCAATAACACTATCATGGACAAGATTTCTGATGAAGTGCATGTGTAGCTCAATGTTTTTTTTGCGCTGATGTAGAACTGGATATTTGGCAAGCTTGATGGCACTTTGATTGTCGCACCAAAGTGGAGTAGGTTGTTGTTGCTCGAATCCAAACTCTAAAAGGATCTATCGAAGGCATAAATATTTCTGACTGGAATTAACTATGGCTCGATATTTTGCTTATGCCGAAGAAAGATCAAGAGCTTGTTGTTTCTTACAAGCCCAAGTGACAGGTCCAGATCCTAGACTGAAAACATAACCTGCAGTAGAATTTCGATTATCAGGATCGTCGGCCCAATCTGAATCAGTGAAATTCCCCCTATACGATAATGAATCCCAAACTGAATTGTACCTCGAACATATCAAAGTACTCTTTTTACTGCTTTCCAGTGACTTTCATGAGGAGTTTGCATATAACGGGCAACACGACCAACAGCAAAGGAAAGGTTACGATAGGAAAGAGTCAAGTATAAAAGACTACCAATAGGCTAATGATACAAGGTGGCATATACTTCAGGGGAAGTACAAGTGGCAGAAATTTTGACTCCAGACTGGAAGGGAGAAGGGGTGGTTTACAATCTTCCATGTGGAAGCGATGAAGAAGGTCACAAGCATAATTAGACTGGGAAATAAATATTCCTTCTTTGGTTTGCAAGACTTGGAGACCAAGAAAATAATGCAAATGTCCTAAGTCTGACATTTCAAAATTTTTCTTAAGACTAGATTTCACATGGGTTATAAGTTTAGGGTCACTACCAGTAAGGATAAGATCTTCAACATAAATAACAAGTATGATGAGATGGTTTCCTACTTTCTTGGTATAGACATTGGGGTCAGAATGGCATCTAGAAAAATCGGTGTCAAGGAGAAAGCTATCCATTTTGGCATACCAAGCTCTAGGAGCTTGCTTAAGGCCATATAAGGATTTCTTAAAGAGACAAACAAGGCTAGAGTTATTCTAAACATATCTAGGAGGTTGTTCCATGTAAATTTCCCCATGTAAATCAACATGTAAGAAGGAATACTTGGCATCCATTTGATGGACTTCCCAGTTATGTAAGGCTGCAAGGGAAAGAACAAGACGGATGGAGTTCATTTTTCCTACATTGGGCAAAGGTTTCATTGTAGTCAATCCCTTCAACTTGGAAAAAAACTTTGGCAACTAACCTTGCCTTAAGTCTTTCAACACTTCCATCTGATGCATACTTAGTTCTGTATACCCATTTACATCTGACAAGTTTTCTTCCTTTTGGAATAGTAACAAGATCCCAAGTATCGTTCACCATTAAGGAACGATATTCTTCACCCATAGCTGCATCCCAATCTAGATTTCCTGAAGCTTCTGCAAAATTTTCTGGATCATGATTCTCAGAAACTTGAGCCAAAAGAGAAAAGACTCACTAAAACTAAGAACGTGTTGGATGTTGGTCTCTAGGATCATCGGCAAGATCACCAACTGCTTCACACGTTGAACAGACCCATCAAGGAAGTATTGGTGCTGGTGCAATTGGAGGAACATGAGTAGGTGGAGGTGGATTTTCATCCTCACTATCATAATCAAAAACTAGAGTTGGAAACCTGTCAAGGAAGCTGGAAGAAGAAGAAGAAGAAGGCACAATCGCCGAATCAGGCTCGCATGCCAAAGATGGCACACTCGCCAAGTTAGGCTCGTAGGCCAAGATATTTTCATCAAATTTAACATCTCTTCTAATGATTATATCATGAGAATGTGGCTAAAGAAGTCTATAACCTTTTACATCTTTAGAATATCCAACAAATATGCACTTTTCACTTTTAGGCTGCAATGCTTTTCGTTTTTCATCCGGAATGTGAGCCCATGCTTCACAACCAAACACACGAAAGTGACTTACATCTGGTTTAATTTCACTCCATGCTTCTTTCAGTGTTATACCTAGTAAAACTTTAGTGGGTGTGCGATTAACTATGTAATTTACACAATTTATGGCTTCAACCCAATATTGAAGACATAGTCCTTTAGATTGGATCATATAATTAGCCATTTCTTTTAAAGTGCAATACTTCTGTTCAGCTACACCATTTTGTTGTGGTGTATATGGAACAGTGTGCTGTTGTTGGATTCCTTGTTCAGTGGAAAAAGTAGTGAACTTGTTGTTAACATATTCTCCTCCATTGTCAGATCTTAACTTAATAATTTGATGACTAGATTGTTTTTCAAGAAGGGCCTTGTAGGCCAAGAACATGTTAAATACTTCACTCTTAAGTTTTAGAAAGTAAACCCAAGTGCGTCTGCAGTAGTCATCAATGAAGGTTAAGAAATATTTGAAACCAGAAAAGGAAGCAGATGGAAGAGGGCCACACAAGTCACTATGCACAAGCTCCAAGGGAACCGAAGCGTGCCAAGAGGCACATTTGTCAAAACTATCTCGATGATGTTTTCCGAGTACACAACCGGAAAAAACACCATCCTTGCAAGATACCAGCGGAAAACTAGTCACCATATTGTCTTTACATAGTTGTTGCAATGAGCGATAATTTAAGTGACCAAATCGCTCATGCCAAAGTTTGCTCAAGTTATCACTATGAGCAACAAAAACTAAAGGAAAAGGTGATGACCCAAAGTTGTTAAATTTGTACAACCTAGTTATATCATCAATAGTTCCAGTAGCAAGGATATTTTGAGATTACAACTTAGTGAGGTGTAAACGTCACAATTTTACCTTCACCTAAATGAGTAATTTGATAGACTGATAACAAATTGCAGGAAATTTTTGGAACACATAATACATCACTGAATGACCATTTTCTACTGGAACTGTTCCAGATCCTATAACACTTAGAGATCTATCATCACCAACAAATATTTGTTTGGTGTTACATTCATGCATAGTAGAAAAGATGGTTTTATCCTTAGTCATATGATAAGATGCTCTAGAATCAATGAGCCATTCAATTGAAGTAGAAGAAGAAGATGCAGTATAAGAGTAACCAGAAGCACAAAGTGCATGTCCATGAGAGGTAGATGTTGAAGATGAATCTAGGCTGATGTGGTGCTTCTTCATTGCTGCTTCTAAGGCTGCCATCTTCTTAAAACACTTAGATTCATCATGATTATCTTTCCCACAAAAATTGCAATGATGCTCAGTCTTCTTTCCTTTTTGCTTGAATCATTTGTCATTTTTTAAAGAAGGAGCTGACTGAGAAGGTTTGGGACCCTTGTTGTTTTGCTTATTATTGCGAAAATTTTGTTTCTTGGGAGGCTTGGACTTTTCTTTCTGTTGGGACAATAAGGTTTTCCCAGATGTATCTGCATTGTTAATTATTCCAAGATGAATGATCTTATCTTGCTCTCTAATTAAGGAATCACAAAAGGATTCAAGGCTAGGCTCTTGATAGCTAGCTGCAGTCAAGGATTCTTTCATGGAGTAGAATGTAGATACAAAAACAGAATATGCAAGTCCAAGTTTTGAAAGAATATGATAAATATATTGTTTGTCTTCTTTCTTAATCTTGCATTCTACACATAATAGTCTAAGAGTTTTATACTTAGATAAATAATATTGAATGCATGAAAAATAATTTGGATTCAAGGAAAGCAACTCATTCTCAAGTTGATGACCCCAAATTTCATTCTGTTTACCAAACACAGATTCCAACTTTTCCCAAACGAGATTAGGTTCATCAATTTTAGATATGTCGAATCACAAATCAGTAGAGATTGACATCCCAATCAATCCACGAGCTTCATCACATCTATTTTACCATTTAATTTTCTTATCATCATTGGTG